>JAOYSI010063657.1:0-25763 GCA_025775065.1 Hiodon alosoides | reverse complement strand
ATAGCTGTGTTATCACGTGTCCAGGTCGAATGATGATCAGAAATCAGCAAATAGCTGTGTTATCACGTGTCCAGGTCAAATGATGATCAGAAATCAGCAAATAGCTGGGTTATCACGTGTCCAGGTTGAATGATGATCAGAAATCAGCAAATAGTTGTGTTATCACGTGTCCAGTAGTGCAGCCAATTAGTTGCAGGTTATGTCTGTGAGCCCTGATGATGTCACTGTGTCTTCGGTGACAGTGTTTGTTGGGGATGTAGTTTACCTTTTCATGGCATTACATTTTTGTTGGATACAGTGGTTTTTAAACAGTACTTGCCAGAAATCAGCTGGCTGCATGATTTATCAGGCTAAGTTCTGGGAGAAAATTCACTGTTTGTGTATATGATGTTCACATGAATTTTAAACCCAACGTCTCCGATTGGCAGCTTGAACACGTTGGATGGCAGCTCAACCTGCAGATGGCGCAGTCTATGCAGGCAAAGCTGAAAGCGCCACACGCTGTGTTGGAGTTCGGCGTCAGCAGGGAGGGCGACCAGGTAAGTACCCAGAGAGATCCGGCATTGGCTTGTTGTTGAGCCCTCTGAACTGAATTCCTTTAGTCTTTGCTTTCGTTCATTCTTTCTTCTGGACCATCCTATTGGCTCTTACTGATTGTGTGCTTGGCCTTACCCCCATCTCTAATTGTAAATAGAATGTGTTTCTTTGAGTAAGAATCTGAAATCTGAACTGGGGTTCTGATAAGCAGTACTATTATTATCATGGAAGTTATTACGGTACAATTGTTTTTGTTCGGACTCATTTTCTCAGACGCTGAATATAATGGGCTATGTTGTGTCATTAATGAATTGTGGCAGTGATATTTTAAGTGTTCTTAGTCTTAAGGACTGGTACCGGTCTGTGTGTTATGCGAAGCAGGAGGAGTGGATTCAGTCCTGTAGCTGTTTATTCAGCCTGCTCCCCAGAGATTTCTGCAGGCCTTGAAAGGGAAGCTAATTCTGCCTGCTTCCCTCCGGACACAGTTAGAGCGTAGAGGGGAGGGACTGGTGGGTGTCAGGCTCCCCCGGGCCTGGCCGGTTTAGTGTTTTTTCTGGGCACGTTGCTGTAGCCACCATCCACTCCACTCCCGACTGGCTACGTTGTCAAGTTGCTAGACATGAGTGCATCTACACGTGCGTATTCTAGCCCTCTGTAGCAAACGTGCCACCTAATCAGCAAGTCGGAGTTCTATGTGTGTCTGTCTGGAGCTGGGGGGACCGGGTTTCTTGAGAATTAGGTGTTACCTTTCTTCCTGAGTTTTGGTGCTGACGGAATGGCCTGCAATCAGTGCAGCGGTATACTCCAGAGATTGACACTAAGACAACACCTTGGATGGTGTTATCTCGGCAGATGAAACTGGCGCCATAGCCTAATTCACTCGTCAGAACGGCACTGATGCATGCCAGGCTGTTAAAAGGCTGAATCGTTTAAGGCTTCTTAAATGTCCGCTGGGTGTTGCGATAGGCTTCACAAATCCTGTTTTATTAGGCCCTGAGGTTGTTTGTTGCCGAGACCATAATGGCTTTCTGAGGTATTTTTGTTTGTTTCGAATTTGACATCGTTTTTTCGCTGGTTATTTGAGTTTCTAGTCTTTTTTCCTTGATTTCTTGATAACATGATGAATATATTATTGCATTCATTAAATGTATTGGAATGTCCCCTGGCGGCAATTGGATAAAAGTCCTCAGTTAGTCAAGTCAATTGGAAACTTGGCCACAATTGCTGGGTTGCTATTCTTAAATTATCCAAAAGGGGGCACTTTTGCCACACAACAAAAATACTGTCTGAAATGCATTGTTCCCAGGCTAATTTGGAGATTAATTGTCTGCTAGTTATACATACGGAGTTTGTATTATAGTGCTTTTAGCAGAGGAACGTCTTTAAAATGGTCACTTATACATTGCTACTTTCATTTCTGTTTAATTGCGTTTCCGGGTGCTGCGGCACGTTTGGCAATATGTGATATGCTGAGTGAAAATGACGCTTTGCTGATGGAAAAACTCTATGGTTTCAAACAAGTTTATATACTTGTTTATAATTCGTAGTTTGAAAAGTGCCTCTTGGGTATTCCCTGTGTATTTATTATGTTATTTGTTTACATGGTTTGTATCCTTAGCAGATGCCCTGTGGTGACTGGCATTTTTAACTATTGATCCACACTGCTCTATACAGTACACTAAGTAATAAATTAAAGAAACCAATGGCTATATTTATAGTGTATGAATGTGGGGCTCTGTATAACCCTTGTGGCATGGATTGTTTGGTGCTGTGAGCATTTAGCATATGCTGTGAGCATACCCCAATGAATAGGCTATAGATTGTTAATAATTATTTATGATCAATCCACAAAATGAATGTTTGTTTATTTTTTAAATATGCTTTCTTTAATATTTGGCATGTTTATTTTGAAGGGTTGCATAAATGGTGTGTAAATGGTGTTTATTCTCCGGCAGTGGCGAGCTCAGGTTGCAGACCTGCTAGAAAAATACATCTCAAAATAATCTTCTTTGGTCTACCAGCTAAGTGAAGGTGTTTTACTGCCGTTTTTGTTCCGTGTGTGTGTACAGGTGTTAGTTATTTTCCATTACTCTTGAGTAACTGGTGTTGTGGTTGATCATGTTAACAGCCACCACCGGTGGTTTGCTGGTTCCAGTTTCAGGATTATTTCTGTAGCCCACCATCTGTGCAAGTGGGAACAGTGCAAAATGGCCATGGAAAAGGGTGTTTGCTAACAAAGTACTAATTTAATGCTATACAAACTGACCGATCTGTGGAAGGTGGACACATATAAGGCTTTCTGAATTGTCGGTGGCTTTCTGCTTAGCTGGGGCAATGGTATTAGGGAGTGTTATTCAAAAAATGCTTCTTGACTGATGTTGTTTATATTTATAAGGTACGATAGTGTGTGCTTTGGAATGAAATGTTTTAGTACTTAACATTATGATATGCCTTCCATGCAATTATGCTATTAGAAATCAAAATTGATTTTATGCGCTTTGGGGTAAAGAAAAAAGGACAGGATTTGAAATGTAGTCCCAGGGGTAAATGTTTGAGCTGCTTTAAAGATTGTAGCTCTAACGCTGCAGACGTTCAACACAAACTCGAAACTGGGACTATCGTGGGCAGGGCTTAGAAAACGCATTTTGATTCTGCCTTTTCTTCCTGTGCCATATTCATACACATCTAACCTCATCAACATCCCTGCTAGCACAGCTGTGTAGCACAGTGTCACATTAGATCATAGCTTATTATCAAAGCCTTTGGTAGCCCAACGTTTCTAAACTGCAGAAAACTGGTTGATAAATAGGCAACTAAATAGCCTAACTTAACTTATGAAATAATTATCTTCATTTGGTTTAAAATAAGCAGATGTACTAGTAGGGAATTCATGATTATCTATGATAGTTGTAAAACTCCTACTAATACTATATAACTACCACTCCTACTCCCAAGTAAAAAATAATTTACTATAACTCCTAATAAAACTATTTTTACTCCTACATCTACTAATACTACTATGACTGTTAATGATATGCAGTGATGGTCAAATGTTTGAGGACCCAGTTGCCAATGAGACTACTTTGAGAAATCTGGTTGGCCAAAATAAAAAACACGGAAGTGTCTGTGCTGCGTGTATGTCGCTCTATGCTGCTTTTCTGGGAGTACCTGCTTGGGTGCACACTTACACTTCAGCAGTGCAGTTTGTAAAGTTACTTTACCGGAGAAATGTGGGGCCACTCTAAAATTATTGGCATGCAATTGATTTGAATCATATGTTCCCCAAATAATTTGCACATTGCCAGAAACAATATGCTAAATAGTTTCTGTGTTGTGCAATACTTGGTGATGCATTTTTATTACTGTAATTGATTGCAGGATCGAAATCTGCTGTGCTTTGTTGAGAATGTTCGCTAATGTCATTTGAACTAACTGGCTTTATTGCTATATATAGCTAACTAGCCGGTCCACTGTCCACACAGAAGTTATTGTCACTGCCAAGCTTATTGAGCTGCCCAGTGAAATAAGAGTCGTTGCTTAGCAAGCTAAAACAAGCGCTAGTTTTGCATGTAGCTAACTAACTATGCATACTCCCTGCTAACGCTGGTGTGTGATTCTGGAGCTGTAAAGATACACCAAGATCACTGAACTATTTAATTAATTTGGTGATCTTGGATCAGCCAGTCCCGCTGCTCATGGACAGCATGAATTTCAGCTGTAAATTGCTTTTTGTACCGGAGTATCACCGGACTAGATTTTCTCAGTTTTCTTCATGTTGCTCTGCGGCTTTTATTTTGGAGGCTGCTTTGTTCCATCTAATAATCACTGCATCTTCCCGGCACGAAAGCACTGAAACAGACTTCTGTATTGGCTTTTTGCTGGCCAGTTTTAAATCTGGCCCTCCTTGGGTATGTAAGTGTAGTGTAAGATGAGGGAGATCTTGCAGCCAGTCCTTAAGTTTGGCCTATGGTCTACACATTTTTAAAGTCCTTGCATTGTTTTGAAATACGGTGTCTGCAGTCTGCGATGAAAGTGGTTTAAATTGCTTATACCTGGCGTGGGTTAGGGTTTGGGTTAGAATCCCAATCCTCTAAGGTCATAGGGTTTGCTGGTTTAGTTGTACGCCAGAGTGGTTACTGAGATGGGAAGTCGCCTTACACTCGGTCCCAGGTGCGACACAGTTGGTGCTTTAAGAAGTAACCCGAAAACCCATGGGGAGTCCCGCGCTAAGTTTGTCCATTCCCTCCATAGTGAGGCATGTTACGTGCACTTCGCCTCCACACTTAGAACAGTAAGTGTGCAGCACAACCTGTTCCAGAGTTCTTCTCTAAAGATTCAGTGGAAGTGTCCCCCGAATGGCTTAGTCGGTTCAATCTGAATTAAATTTGATTAAACTGGGAAGAATTCTCTGATGATTTGCACTGATATGTGTACAATAATTATGAATAAACTTCAATTAATTAATATAAGTCTACTACTTGTGTAATCCTTTCAGACTCCAGTTGACTTAGTTTTTTGGGGGAGTTTTAGTTGGTCTTAACGGTTTTTTATTCTTTTACTTTTTATTTATACGTCTTTTTTTTAAAGATTTTCTGAAAAAGGGTTTTATTGAACCTTCCTAAGCATTGTCAAAGTGTCTCACTTGAAAGCCTGCTGATAATGAGTTTTTGCGTCCTGCCCCCGCGGAGCAGAAGCTCTTTGTTGGAATTCTCGTGGTGATGGCGGTGACCTCGTTTGTTAAAGGCCGAGAGAGGAATAACACAGCCGTTTGATTTGTGAAAGAGGTGCTTTGATTGACGCATCGGGAAATCAGCTGCGCCTCTGACATGTGGCACACACAAAAACAACAACGTTCGCCGTGCAGGGAATTGTTAGGAAGTTCTGAAAAGAGTCCTGCACAGTGATGACAATAAACATTGGATGAACGGTAAAAATGAGACTCCTGCCAACTTTACTTTTCTTTCCCTGTGACTCTGGAGTGTTTTTGTGTCGCTACGTCAACATTATCAGTTGATGTGAATCCAGCCTTGGAGAGAGATTAGAGTCCCCGCGGGGCTCCACAATATAGCCCTGTCTCTGCCTGGTCTTGGGTGACTTCTTCCCTCGCCGTTGCCATCGTTTTGGCTGCTTGCGCCCGGGTGATTTCTGTTTGTCAGGATGCCATTCGGTGCTCCCGTTGTTCCCCCGAGCCATGTGTACGCCCCGGTGATATAATAGCCGCTCGGGCATCGCCATGATGTCACGGCTTCAGCTGGTTGCTTTGTTACACCTTACCCACGATTCCGCCGCGTGGTGTGTGAAGTATCCACACACCCAGGGCTTGCGTTTGGCATTTTGATGTGAGTGCGGCCATGAGCATCTCCTAAGTAAGAATTCTTTTTTTTTTAAATGTTGTTATTCCATGTCTAGTCATGTGTAAAAAAAAAAAAAGCCCTTTTAGCTATATTTGTAAGGCCTAACTTTTCCCCGCTTTGGGTGGTTATACTATAGTCTATAGTAATGTGGGAATCTGTCCGTGACAGCAAAGGCCACCCAGTGAAGAGTGGCGCGTTCGCGCGTCTTCTGTCATGACGAGGCGTTCGCGCGTCTTCTGTCATGACGAGGCGTTCGCGCGTCTTCTGTCATGACGACGTGCTCGCGTGTCTTCAGTGATGGCGATGATGCTTACTTGCTTGCATTTCACCAGGGGTGGGTTTCGTTCCTTCCTTATTGACCTGTGCTTTAACGGTGTTGCTTATCCCTAGCCAGCCTCAACAATGCTGTGTGTTGCTAGCTAGGTGCTCTCCAATAGGTAAAGTTACAAAATGTATTGCAGCCCACTGGTGAATACCCTCTGGTAGCCCACTGGTGAATACCCTCTGGTAGCCCACTGGTGAATACCCTCTGGGGAGTCAGCTGTAGGCCCACACTGTCGCACATTGATGCACACCTGTGGAGAGTTCCACCTGACACTGGGAGCCTGTTTCCCACATGCTTGCTGTAAAGTGGATCTTTCCCCCTCTCCTGATCTTGCTCTCTCAAAGGCTTCCATGTCTACATACCAGAAGACTCGAGAGGGCTGCCTAGGCGATCTCTGAAGTAGTCTCACAAGTGGGGTTTTCTGCTGCCATGGTTGGTGGTCATGAGCAACCCCTGAGCCAATCATTGACACTTGTCAGAAGGATTGGGGGGTGTCTGCGAGCCGAACGGCGTGCGCTTCGGAAACGGCGCCCATTCCTGCCGTTTACCGGCCCGCTCATCTTGTTTCTGCGAACCAAAAGCACGGCAGAGAGAGAGATTCACTCATCCTGTAGCAAAGCTCCCCCTTAATCTCTCTGCAGTGGCTCACGGTGACTGTGGGCTTGTCCAGCGCTTTGTCTCTGACGAATTAAAACCGTTAATCTGCTCTGAATGCTCCACAGCGTTAAGAACTTGTCATGGTTAGAAATACTTCCCGGAAAAAGCTCTCTCTGCAAAGGGAGATTGTCGGGATTAGGCAAGTGTGCAGTTTTGGGCTCGAGTCTCACGTTCGCCAGCAAGCGGAGCAGAATGAAGAAACATCTGACAATGGGATCCTTGTTGTCTTTGTTTTTGCGTGAGGACGGGCATGTGAGGACGGCTGATACGCACTTGCCTAGGAATGCTGGTGACTTTCCCGTCTGATTCAGAAAACGCCCGCCGCTCGCTGTCGCTCTGGGAACTGCCCCTTCAGTTTCGTGCCCCTCGTGTCGCCCCCATTAAGGGTGCTTATACGCTCGGCCCCTTCCAGCCGACTCTGAGAGCTTTGGCAGAATTTTGCACACAAATGTGAAAGGGACCACGCCTCAGGAGGTGGTCGGTTGGTCGGCATGCTTTACCTGCACACTCCCCACTAGCTTGTTTTTATCGGAAGTGCTTTTGGCTCAGCTGACCTTTATGACCCTTGCGGCGCGCCGTACAAAAAGCAGACCAGCACGAGAACTAACGTCACACTTTCCTGTCTCTGTGTGTTCTGCCGTTTAATTTCTTAAAATCAGGGACAAAGTGGTCTAAGTGTGAGAGGATCTACGATACCCAATTACGGCTCCTGGCATTTCCTGGCGCGCTCTCGCCTAATTGCCGACAATGTCAGACTACTTCGTCCCCAGCATAGCTACTTGTGAGATGTGTGAGGGGTCGTGACTGTTCCATCATTTTAAAATAATAAATATAATGATAAAGTAATCTTCGACGATTGTATTTGCCACTATTTTATAGCTGTGTTGAATTTACAATATAATCTAAGTGCTTTACGTGACAGTCGTGATAATAAAAGGCCGCACCGCGAATGCAGATTTATAAGCGGTATTTAACATTACATTAACATTACAGGAAACGATCTTGAAGGCATGGCCAGAAATGGGAGCAGGTAGCGTGAAACCATGGCCTGAACCCCCCCCTGAAAGTGAGCCGGGTGGGTGACGCAAGTGGCATTTACTGTCATGGTCGCTCAAGGAGGGAATAAAGATAAAAGGAAATGGCTTTGGGCTGTTGTAGTTGTATTCCAGTCTGTTCAAAAGTGCAACACTCGCTCGTGGTACGACCCATATGCTGGGTTTGCATGCTGGAATTTGCTGGGTTCCAAACGAGCGACATCCGCAGTGCCATCGCACACTCCCAGATTGTGCCCACGATTCTGCAGTGAAAACGGGCGCACTCTGCTACGAGATGTATTGTTTGTGGCTTGTCGTCCCTGATCTACAGCGAGCCGTGGCTCAGTCAGTAAGTGTGAGCGCAGAAAATGGTGTAGCGTAAACCAGGCATTAGAGCAGAGTTTTTTTTTTTTTTTTTGGGCTCTCTATATATTTTTCTGATGACGGGAGTACGGGGAATGACTGTACATCTAATCCATTTATAATGCTCGTTTGGCGGAGTGCTGACGGTGTACTCTGGGAGATTTGAGCCGGTCAATAGGAGTGTTTATATCCGTGTTCCTGGCAGCCTTCCTCTGACTCCCGCAGCTGTTCATGTTTTACCACTCAGTGCCTCCTGGATGTACGGGCGAGGAGAAATTCAGCACAATGTCAATTTAATCTGAAAGGCTTTTCGGGGGTCTGAAAAGAGTTAATCTCCACCATGGTCAGAATGCACACTTCTACCTTTCAGAAAATAACCTTAAGTTAGTCATTTTTCCAGGCGCACATATCCCGGCCTGGATAGTTTCTTGAGTGCTCCACTGAGTGACCAGAGTGCTGCATAGGTAACCTGCTGACAGGTTCTCGACTCCCTGAGCCAATCGGATCGTCGGCTGACTCCTCGAAGCTTGCCAACAGACACGAGGAAGAGTCGCCATTTACTCTGTCCATGGCAAACATGGATGGCCACGCAGAGGACTCTTAGCCACAGCCTGACAAAGCCGTGATCCAGGTTCAAACACTAAAAAATCTACACTTCTAATAGATATTGGACAAATAAGCACACTAAGTCACATAATAAAACCATGATAGTGTTTTAAACTGTTTTATAAGCAGTTAGATTCAAATCTGAAATGTGCCCAAGTATATTTTCTTTTTACATTTTAAAGCAGAGGTTCAAAACAAAATGTAAGTAGTATGAAAAAAACTGCAAAACCCTATATGCATTTAGGTGTTGAAAATTTACTCTTGGAATTGATTGACATACAGAGAAAAGTGCTTCAGTATCATCATATAAGTGATAAACCTGTCAATCTTGCCTTTCTTGTAACGTTCTGAAACGTCTTTTTCAGAAATGTCCTCTGCTGCAGTCCCCAGTTTTGTGTCCTAGCGGACGTTTGTCAGTTTTGTCAGTTCTGGTGAAGCCCGAGTTATGATTGAGCTTTCTTCTGTATAAGAGAGCTGGTTGTAACTTGTCTTCTGAGAAAATCAGCATGAGCACGGGAAGCCCTCCTACTTCACACTGAAAAACAACCGTGAGACTGAGTGCGCCCATAACGTGATGGACGTGCAGCTGGTGGGGGGAGGGGGGATAAAGTTTTCAAACTTGGCTCACAAAGGAACGGCCTTGATGTAGCTTATCAAAACCCGTGCTTGAGATTGAGAACCACTGTCAGCAGAGAACGGGTTCCTGCCATTACCCGCGCCTACTTGTCTTATCAACTAAAATCTGAAATCTTATCAACGCTTATCTTAATAGATCAGATCTGCTGCTTATCAGGGTTTTCAACACCTGCTGTAGTGATCTTCTCTGCTCGGATTTTGGACTTGGAGCAGCTTACGGTGCGTTCTCTCGCAAGCGTTTCTCCCTGTCTCCGTTCTCCCGCCTGCGCTTGGGGAACCTGGTGTGAAACATCTCTGATCTTTATCCGACCGGTGTCTCGGCTCGGAGAGGAATGCGATTCCAATAGCGCTGTAAACGTGAAAGGGGACCCGTGCGGTTCCGCCGTGTCTTCACCTGAGCTGGTGTGCGTGCCTGCCTGTGTGCATGCGAGAAGGGGCCAGGTTCACACAGACTGGCCGGCACCCAGCTGTACACAGGTGTTGCTCTCGTCCGGATTTGAATGCGCTTCCCTGGGAGCGGGCTCGCTGGCCGTTCTGGCTACGCTCTGAACACATCCTCTGTGGTAGGCCGCCTGGCATTGACACGCCCCTCCCTAACCGCAGTCTGGAGAGAGAAGCTGGCTTTATAGAGCGGTGTTAACCTTGCTTGAGCCCTGGAACCGGCTTAGATGAGTGGACAGGCGTGTCCCGGTGGTTGCAGGGTAAAGTTATGGGACGGCCCCTGTTGCCAATTGACCTATATTTGCCTCCAGTGTCCATCTGCTTAAAAGTTAAAAACTGATGATTTTAAAATTTATAATGTGCTGGGGTTAGGGTGAAGGTGTCAGCTCAAGTACTGGTTCCCCTTCCAGCTGAGTGTGTTTGCATGTGTGTTTAACGATGAAAGCGACCTTTGGAAACGTTTTGTTTTCTTTCTGCCGTCATCTGGCAAAACATTCAAAATGGATATCAGAGCTTTTCTTCACCCACTAATAGACCCCGTGTGAAGGATTCCGGAGGTCTCAACTTTATTACTGAGGGCGGGCCTGCTCGCCATCCGCTCTGAGCCATTTTTTTTACTTTTCACGCTTTCCGTCTGTCACCGCCCCAGGTGAGACATCTGCTCTGTGGGATGGCGTAAGCACTCCAGCAGAACTTTTTGAGGGAACTTTTCTTTCATCGCCCACAGGTGAAAGCCAAAAGTTTCCGCATGTCAGAGCGGCCAGGTGGCAGGAAACGTTGGGCTGCCTCGCTTGTCCGTTGGTGAGAGTTAACAGCAGGCCCAGGACCAGGTGGGAGCCCCACTTTGGCCTCATGTTTCCCTTCGTTTTGCTCTGTGTTCTCACTGTCGCCTTTAACGCCCAGCGTGGTCTCGCCTCTGCTAACCCTAACGAGGAAGTAGAACTGGATCAGATGCTCAGGAAAGCACTGACCAATACGTATCCAATACGTTTATGTGATTCAGTTTTGCTCTTCAATTAGTTCTCACCCCAGAAACACTGCACAAGTATTATAAGAGGTTCATATGAACCTAGGCCCAATATGATAAGTAATTTCCTGTAATGATCTGTAATTTCCTGTAGGTTCTGTTTTTCACTGCAATACCTGAATGTGTGCTCCAAGATAGTCATCGGAATATGGCTCAACAGAACTGTGACAAACAACCCTGAGTTGCAATATTAGGGAACAAATAAGAAGCTTGATAAATAAAGTTAGTTAGTGAGGGTAACGTGATTGTTCATTGTGTAAACATGTGTAGTTGTTTTCAAACCCAGCTTTTTAGGAAATTGTGTATTTAATAGTTCCATGTCAGTGCTTACAAACTAAAAGAGCATAATTGGTTGGTTATTATGGGCTGTTGCTGTGTTTTGTTTGGATTGAAATCTGATTTGAATGGATGCGTTTATTCCGTGCTATTAATGTATTTTGGGACTTTTGATTGAAGTAAAAAATGTATATATTTCCATGGTGCATCACTCCTCTTCATTCCGCAGAATGAACAGCGTTCTCCTAAGCTGCGCGGCAGAGATATCTGTGTTCCAGATCCGTCTGAATAACATTCTGTTTCCTCCGCATAGAGGCAGGCTTATTCATGGACGTTTAGGAACTAAAAAGAATAGATAGAGTGGAAATTATTAGATATCCTTTATGCAAGATCTTTTATTCTGGCAAAATATGAGCAAGACTGTGTAAATGGACAGGGTGTAAGCCATGAATTGGTTGTTAAAGAGCTTTGCCTCCTTTTCATCTCCAGCGACTGACATCTGCACTGGGAACACATTTTTATTGGGCGGGCATTGTAGACGAAAATAACCCGCACTACACGCGTGTGGCGTAATTGTGCTAGAATGCTCCGGTTTTAATTAATTATGTTCTGCATTGTTGTTTCTCTCCATTTTGCTGTCACTCTTCTCTCTCTCTCTCCCCCCCCCCCCCCCAATTGGAAAGTTCTTTTAAATTTTCACCCCAGTTTGGAATTTCCAGATGCTACTGCATCACCGGGAGAGTGAGAACTACGAGTTCTAGTTCTACTAGTCTCCCTCCAGTTCTATTCGAAGCAGACGCCCCTCCTCCACTCTGAAGGCTACACGGCCAGCTGGAGGAGCGGAGCGTCCCCCTCGATGGCACCGCAGGCCGGCAGTCATCAGAGAAGCCGATGGGATATAACGCGAGGTGGACTCCAGCTTGTGGGTCTCTGGCTTGGTAACGCCTTTACCGAATGAGTCACTTGGGAGGACCATTTGCTGTCACTCACAGTGTTGACACTGGCAGCTGACCCTTCGCAGATCTGTCGCGAAATGTCCAAGGCTGGTCATTAATCTGAAGAGTCACCGCCATGGCGCGGAAATTGACTCACTTCCGTGCTCAGTATGATAAAAGGATTGTGTGTGTGTGTGTGTGTGTGTGTGTGTGTGTGTGTGTGTGTGTGTGTGTGTGTGAGACTACTCTCAAGCGCGCGTGCGGTGAAATCCCACCTGCAGAGTTGCGTCTGAATTATAGATACTGAGGACGGCGTCAGTGTGTTGCCAGGGCCCGCCGGCAGTTTTCACACCAAAACGAACTCGAGTTCCTCTCCAGACCCAGTGCGTCTGCTTTTCAGTGACATCGGCGGGGCGCCCCAGCGTCTGTCCACAGTTAACAATATCAAAGATGGAGGCAGCCTCCCGTAGACTTGGGATCAGTCGCCATTAACTGTGTAATTCTGCGGGAGACAGTAAATATAAATGTCCCCATGTCGGAATTCCTTCAGGCTGCATTTTTTTAATTGAAGTGGCCGTGTTTGGCACCTTTAGTGGAGGTTTTATGCTTTCATTTATTTGGTTTGCAAGGTATCAAACATGTAATCTGCCGGTATGAAAAATGTATGGCCTCACCTAGTTAAGTCAACCCAGTGAAAAGATTAAAAATGTGTTATTTGGGCCAGCCCTGCCAAATATAAATATGGCTAACTTTAACCCTTGTCTTCCGACTCCATGATCAAAAGAAATTCCTGAAGACTTCTAGAAAATAGTTGTTGATGCTCATCTGTTTGGAAAGGGCTACATTGACTTGCAATCAGGGCCATATTGTCCAAATGCAGAAAAGGTGGGTCAGTAGTGAATCTTCCCAGGAGTGGTCCTCCTGCCAAAATCTCTCGAGCGTAAAATCGTCCAGGAAGTCACAAAGAACCCTACAACAAAATCCAAGGATCTGCAGGCCTCTCTCACCTCTGCTAAGGCTGCTCTCTCCTCTATAAAATACGTTTAAAATGGGCTTTGTCCTTCTGAAAATGAAATGGTGGTAGCAGTGGGAACTTGCTTTCCCGCGCGCTTGGTAGCATTAGCACTGCGCTTGTTTGCTAGCTCGGTTTGCTAAGACCTTGGCGCTCTCTGGGAACACAGTCCACCTATCTGTGAAAGCTATTGAGGAACAAAGCGCTCCCATGAGCAAGGTTTGCGTTTGGATTTGGGTGAGGCTTTCTCCGATGATGCCACAGTTGACGCGTGCGAGTCAGGCCTAGCTTGGCGATGGGCAGCGCTTCTGCCAGGAAGTCTGCCCCTGAGAGGATGTCAACATCCCATTCATGCTCCGGTGCTGTTTTATAAAGTTTGTTCAACAAGACCGTGCTTGTCCCAGATAGCAGTGCTCCGAGACTGCTGTATAATGCAGTTGAGGAAGAAGCAGTATTTTGGGTTTCTTCATTTAACATTGATAACTGTCCAAGAGCCTTTTCGCACTTGAACACATGAACTCCACCGTGACCTGACCCGTCGTGCCTGTAGATGTGGAAATGTACAAGCTGTATATGGAGTTTGTGTAAAATGTTCTGTGATGGAAAACAACCGCTATTTATCAGTTCTGTGTTTTGTCCGATTTTTGTCATAGTTTAGGGGATTTAAGCACTTTGGGTGACATTTACGAAGGAACTGGTGCGTCTTGTGGCATTTTGTTGAATTTTGTCTTGTGGAAATTTGGTGCACAATAGTTCAGGAAAGAGGTTTTGCTGTATTTCGATACAGCAATGTTCGATTTTGTGTTTCCTTAGGGAGACGTCCAATTGCGATGGATTCATGCAAGTTCGGGATCGTGCTAAGCGTACCATTCTAATATTTTTAGTTTTTTTTTTTTTTTTTTTTTTTTTTTACTCATCTTTTTTTAAATTCCTGCAAACTCAGGTGAGTATAAAGGAATGGTGGTGGCATGTCGAAGGGCTAGTTTGTGAGGGGAAAATAACGCTGACTGAGAGACTGGCCGTATTTTTCCTTTTAATAGATCTGAAAGGCCTTCACTCTGCTGCTGGCTGAGAGTGCATATTGGATTTTGTGTAAACCACTTACATGCCAAGTCCTTATTAACCATAATGCGGATGAGTTGGAAATGCACGACGGGACATTTGCATGGAGCTCTAACTCAAATTTTAATGGGAAAACCTTGAAAGAATACAAATATAAAGCGTGATCAGACCGACGATAATCTGTCCTCTGGTAAATGTGCTGATGTGTCGTTAAATGTAGGGAATGTCCATGCGTCCGTAAATGTGCTGATGAGTTACCGCAGTTCTAAACATCCTAGTTCTGTGCAATCCCAAGCAAACACAAGTGATCTGGTCTCTTCTTTTCTGGGGGGGTCAGCTCATGCATCACCGGCAAACACAACGCAGAAGCAGAGAGAATTTCGCACTCTACACGAAAGAGGCTTTTAATGAGCTCCCCTGGCTTGCTGGCGTTAGCGTAATCCCTCCTGGATATACACACGCGCTCGTTCACGGCTCTTTGTGTTCGCAACACACACACACACAGACGGAGCATGTTTGTCTCTCCTTTCTGGAGAAAATGTCCCTCTCAAAACAGGCTGACGGACGAAGAAAATATATAGTATTAAAAATGACAAGGTCTTTGAAAGGGTTATGCGCTTTTCCGTGCATAGATTCAACTGTGCTGTCAGCTGCTGGATATGAAATGTGGCATTATCAAGATGATGGCTGCTCCATACTTTTTAACCAGTGTAAGGAAATTCAAGCAATGGTAGATTTTAGCAGATCTCATAAAGCCTGATACCCTTTGGAGTGATATTTAATGTTAAATTCAAAGTGCCTCCTGCAGTGAAATCCAGCCGCCCTTGTAATGCGCAGTAGCCGTCGATGGTCCCCACAGGGAATTGACCTTTTGCGACTTGACAAACAAAAGCCAAGCTCACTGCCCAATGGCAAGAGTCGCCCGTCCCCCCTCACTGCGTAATGGACCCATGCTAGCAGACGGTAAAAACGGCCCAGCCCTGAGTCCTCACTGACGGGAGACGAAAGACACAAGCTTTTTGTCTGGATTTAAATATCGGATATTAAAACGGTGCTGACAAGATGCCCTGCAAATGAGGCTTCAGTTTTAGGATAAGAGCATTGCCAGAGGAGGAAGCCTTCCTCTCTCAACCGATCTTCCATTGCGATGATTTTGGGCCTACGCTGGATGTTGGCCTACGCACTAGTAGACAGTTCTGTCTGCGATATACCACACCTGAAGGATAAATATGTTTTGTATGTTTTTTATTCTTCTTCTTTCGTCCTTATCTTCTGGATGGGCTCCTCCCTGTGTGTGTGGTTATTGTTGCCTTTATATTGCCCCCTCCTGCTGCCGCTCTCCACATCTCTTTAGAGTTCAGAGGCTCTGGGTCCGCATGCTGCGCCGGCCCTTGGCGGTTTCGGTTCTGTTCGGGTCCCGGTGCATTGGGTCGAGCAGTGGCCCACGCTGGTGGATCTCCACGTCCAGTTGAGGCCAGCAGCTGTGTTCAGGGAGCGTGTCAACCAAGTCCATTTCATCCACGCCAATCTCAACAAACAATCACTGTATGGACCTGGCTTTGTGCACGGGGGCAGTGTCACACAGAAACAGGAAAGGGCCTTCCCCAAACATGGCATGTTTTGACAGCTATTATAATAAAATTTTCATCTTGAGTTGATTAACAAAGGGAAATTATACAACAGTCTTCTACAAGGAGCTCTAAAACCAAAACGGCGCAGTCTCAAACTTTTTTCGGCGCCCTGATCGGTCCTTTATTTTTCAGCCTTGGCCACGAGCTCCTTTCAAGGTGCTTGATGTGGGCGGCACACAATGGTGCGCGTCCTCAGAGCGGCATCTGTAAGAACTTTGCGGCTGATTGACTGTCAGTACGAGCTTCACGGACCCGTTTTCAATGCACCGCTTTCAACAAAGTTTCCACAATCCCTTTATCCAAGATGCTGGTTAGCTACCATCCCTCCCCCCAAAACCTACTGCCACCACTTCCTAAATGGGATCTGTGTTTGACCAAATAAGAACAATATTACCGTTGGTATCATCTCCACTTACGGAACTCTTAAGCTCTTTTGCGTTTGGTTTGGATGCGTACGTGCTGTCGGTTCGTGGAGGACTCGTGGGTGGTCTTAGACACGCGTGTTTGTCAACGTCATGACAGCATCCCGATTCATAGCTGTTGGCTACCATCTGGTACTCTCCTGGCCTGAACCAACATCCGGGCTCGTTCTGTCCGCAAAGGATGCGTGAAAGTCTCTCCTCAGAACTCCCAGGGCTGCTTGGCTTGACTAGAACTTTAAAAGCTGGTATTTTTATGTGGAAGCTGCATGTTTATGCTAATATTAAAAAAAAGGAAATGTCTCTGTTTTCCAGGCCAAGGAAAAATCGTCTGTTTTCCTTCTGCCGTTTGCTGTTTGGTTTAGCGGGTGCTTGTTTACTAAGATTCTACTCATTATTTTAGGGTTTCTCTAACGGCCCTTATTCAGGGGCTGGAGCGTGGCATGTTGTTATCGACAGGACACATTCACCCTCCTAATCTGAACCGCCTGCGCCAGCCCTTATTTTTTTTCTTCTTCAGTATCAAAAGAAGATTCTGGAAGCTCTTTCTGGAAAGTAGAGAACTGTAGTTTATCGGGTGACCTAAAAGATTGGGCTCTTACAGCATACTTTATTGCATGGTCCGTACTCTCATGGAGCGGCGTTTTTGCCCACTTAGCCGCACGCGGTGTGACATGGGAGGCGGCGTATTGTTGCTGTTGAAAAGAAAACTTGGGTTACGTAATGAGCTGAAATCTGCAGACTTTATATGTCCTGGGAGGAACTTGTTTATCCTTGGTTTATTGTGACCCCATTTTTACATCAAAGGAAACAAACAAACACGGAATTATCAAAAAAGATTATAAATAATGAATGACTTAAAAACAAAATAATTGCTTAATCAGCATTTTTGGCAGCAATCAGCAACTTTTTGTCTTTATCCAGGACACCCATCAATGAATATTTAACGTTTTGTTTTTCGGTTTTCCATTTTGGCTTTGCCTTCCATTATGTTAGAGATGTTGTAGGGAAGGTGTGTGTGTGTGTGTTTCTGCGGTGCCTCATTAAGACCACAGGACAGTGAGTGTGTGTGTGAGAGAGAGGAGAGAGAGAGATTCAGCTTTAATGAGGAGAGTCACATATGACTGACAGTCTCAATCCACACAGGGGACGTGGTGGTTTTGCCGGTATAGCCCGGCACCTCTTGTGTGTTTTAGTTTTGTGTGTAATTCTGCGAGGGATCGGCGGTTGGCTGTCACTCCCCTACTTAGATTTAGGGCGCCATTGGGATCTAAGCATCTTCCTGTGTTTCTGTCAAGTCTCGTTAACCTGTGATGAGTGGCATGCCATGCTTGTGACCTTGGAGCTGGGGACAGGGGGTGGTCGGGATGCAACCACCCAGCTCAGAACTCATACAGCATTAAGAAACCGAAGAGGGGGGAGACATTTAGAAAGGCCAATTAAAATGAGTATTAGACAAAAATAGTTTGGATTGTTTAATGCAGTGCACGCTGACAAAGACGACAACCCCTCTGATAGAATGAGATGGAAACTTCTTGTTTCTCTACACGAGGAGTACCTAAAGGGCATAAATATCCAGCCTGCAGTAGGTTCGGTGGAGACTGCTGTAACAGAGATTACTGTAAGATCGATGCAAGGTCAACACTGCAACTATAACTGTATTAATATTTTTCTCTACAAAACGTGTCCCCCCTGACTTTTGTGCTACGATCCAACAACTTCTTACTCAAAAGCGTGCAGTAGCATCTGTCCCGAATGACTCGTAGGAAATTATAAAGCAACGTTAAAAACAACGGCATTCAGTAATTAGTTTGATCAGACAAAATAAACCCTATAGTCAGATTGGGATTCATTATACACTCCAGGTTCCCGTGGTGACCCTCTGCTCAGTCCCGTGGTGACCCACTGCTGTGATGTTAAAAGCCTGCCTGAACATGGGTGTTCCTGACGTTACTGACGTGCTTTCCTCAACGGGAGTTCTGAGGAGTCTCCCAGATGTTCTGCCCGGCCAGCTCAAACCTCCCAGATGTGAGATGCATCTCAGAAAACGCCCCCACCTCAGAAGCTTTAAAAAGAAACAAATGTCGATCTCCGGCTAAATGGACCCTTTTGCTTTTTTCTGTGAAAACCTAATTTCCCTGCGACTGAATGAAAAGGAAGTAAACAGCAGCTGATGGAGGAGAAAGATGAGAGGATGGCAGAATAAAGCAGGGAAACGGCGTCTCTTTAAATCAGTCTTTAAAACCGGAGAAGAATTTCACAAGAGTCGGATGGCGGCTTTTTAGCGACCGTTTCAAAGCAGCGGTTCCCTCCCATAGCGACGCGCGCCAGTTAAAGAAACTACAGATTGTCTGTGTGTGCCGATACTGTCTCGCCGTATTGCGTGTTCATTGTTTCCGTGGCGGTTTACCCCATCAAAACCTTTGTAATTAAAGGTGCGGCCAGATGAATGTGCTGTCGATCATACCTAATGAGGGGAAAGAGGTACTTGGATGGGTTGAGCTTTTTACCTGCTATTAATGATCAAAGCGCCGGTGCACAGGTTTCTTCTCTTCGCACAAGCTGCCCCTCTGACCTCTAACATTTCCGTTCAGTCGAAATAAGAAGCGAGACTCTTGATATTTATTAGGCAGCAGACTTTGACATACTCGGATCGACTGGCGTGTTTTTCGAAACACAAGTCACCCCACAGTTGCCCTGGTCCTCGCGTCTTGTCTTTTGGACGTGTGGACAGCTATGGACTGCTGACTGGACTTGTAAAAGCTGTTTACGGTCCAGGCTCCCTGTAGTCGCGTATGCCAGCTGGAGTCGAGAATACATGTATAAACAGCACACGACACACACACACTCACACACGAATACATTCGTTTGATACAGTTTTGCCTCTGCAAATTGGATAAGAACTTCCTTTTTTCATTTTTAATGGATTCCTTTCCTTGAGGCACCATACTCATTCTATGTTGAGACCCAAAGCCACAGTTAAACATGGCAGGGACGCCCTAGGGAAGCTGTGAACGATGGCTGCTTTTGTAGGGCGCCTGAAACCCTCCACACATGTGGCCTTCTCTGGTCGTTTTCCCCAGGCTCGCCCTATCAACTGGATACGGATCCTCTAGAGATGCACGCCTACAAGAGTTCTTACCAATAACCCCCTGCTCTTGGCAGAAGCATCCACCATCAGGCCCGACTCCCACCGGCAAAAGTATCAGTGTTGATATGAGTTACGTCCTGGGCTGGATGGGAGAGCTCGGTGCCCGTGATGAAATGCCAGCGTGTTTATCTGGCGTCCAGCGCTCGTTAGCTTGGTGTCGCATGAATCCATCCTGCCCCGTTGAACCGGGTATTTCCAGCGCCGCGGCTCGTGGTCACCCCGGTTTCGTATTTCTACCCGTCAGTCTATTAAAGTCCATCAAGTCTGTCATTCCACTGCAGGCCTGAAAACCCCTGCAGCCTGCTATGAAGAAGGGGTCGGGAGAGGGAGGAGCTGATTGGACGGGAGGGACCCCAGCCGAAAGACACGTGGCGCTCTCATTACGTTGCTGCTGCCGCTGTCGGACCGCTGCGCGTTAGCGGGAGATGGCTTTGACATGGGCCGTCGACTTGATTTCAGCGGGGTCCTGTCAGCCCTTGATAAGGAGCCGGGCCTTGAAACCCTAAACCCGGCACCTCGGCGTCGAGCGAATAAAGAGATAAAAAACAGAGAGGGAAAACAGAGAGGAAAAACCATGTCTGCTTCTGGCATTTACTCCGGCTGGGCCGTTTTCTCCACATTACATCAGAACCCCAGAATCCATTTAGTTGCAGTGGTGCTGGAAAGAACACTTAAAAGAAGGCAATTTCTTGCTCACTTTCCAAGAGGCTTGTCCCTAAAATGCTGGATTGAGGTGTAACCTCAGTTCATGTCTCTTGCACAACCCCCCTCTCGCTGATGGAGGCTGGCGAATATTGCTAAAAAGGCAGAGGTCTCTGTCATTCCAGTGACATTGTGGGTAGAGCTGACCTTTTTAAAAACTTTTTATAGGTATTCCGTCATCATAGAGCCTGACATATGGACCTCTAAGAGTGTCTGAGAGTTGGGTACACTGTTGACAGACCTCCAAACCAGTTCTTCTCCTAAGTGTCCCGTGCGTTCAGTCTCTGCAGGTGAGTTAGTCAGACAGAACCACGCTGTGCGTTCAGTCTCTGCGGGTGAGTTAGTCAGACAGTACCGAGCTGTACGTTCAGTCTCTGCGGGTGAGTTAGTCAGACAGAACCAAGCTGTACGTTCAGTCTCTGCGGGTGAGTTATTCAGACAGTACCGAGCTGTACGTTCAGTCTCTGCGGGTGAGTTATTCAGACAGTACCGAGCTGTACGTTCAGTCTCTGCGGGTGAGTTAGTCAGACAGAACCACGCTGTACGTTCAGTCTCTGCAGGTGAGTTAGTCAGACAGTACCGAGCTGTACGTTCAGTCTCTGCGGGTGAGTTAGTCAGACAGAACCACGCTGTACGTTCAGTCTCTGAGGGTGAGTTAGTCAGACAGTACCGAGCTGTACGTTCAGTCTCTGCGGGTGAGTTAGTCAGATAGTACCGAGCTGTACGTTCAGTCTCTGCGGGTGAGTTAGTCAGACAGAACCACGCTGTACGTTCAGTCTATGCGGGTGAGTTAGTCAGACAGACAGTTGTCTGTTACGCCCTCCTCCCTTTTATTGTGCAACATGCAGGTACGTATCGACTGCTGTCCAAATCCACACACACACACACACACACACACACACACACACACACACTGACACATTCAAACATACACACACACACACACACACACTGACACATTCAAACACACACACACACACACCACACATTCAAACATATACACACACACACACACACTGACACATTCAAACATTCACACATACACACACACACACACACACACACACACACACACAAACACACACACACACATTCACACACACTCTCACACACACACAAACATACACACACGAACACACACGTATATATACACACACACACACACACACTGACACATTCACACATACAAACACACTGACACATTCACACACACACGCACACATACTCACATACATACACACACACTCACATACTCTCACACACACACACACATACACACACTCACACATTCAAACATGCACACACACACACACTGACACATTCAAACATATACACACACACACACAGACACATTGACACATACACACACACACACACACACATACACACAAACACACAAACACACACACACACATTCACACATACACACACATACACACAAACATACTCACACGAACACACACGTGTATATATACACACACACACACAGACACATTCACACACACATACACACACACACATACTCACATACACACACATACACACACACTCACATACACACATACACACACACTTACACCATCTTATTTACTTCTGAAAAGATCAACAGAGGAGAATTTACAGACACAGACACATTCACACATACACACACACTGACACATTCAAACATGCACACACATGCACTGACACATTCAAACATACACACACACACACACACTGACACATTCACACATACACACACACACACATACACACACACTGACACATTCACACACACACACACACACACTGACACATTCACACACACACACACATACTCACATACACACACATACACACACACTCACAACGTCTTATTTACTTCTGAAAAGATCAACAGAGGAGAATTAATACACACACACACAGACACATTTACACATACACACACACTGACACATTCAAACATGCACACACACACACACATACACACACACACACACACACATACACACACACCCACAACGTCTTATTTACTTCTGAAAAGATCAACAGAGGAGAATTTACACACACAGACACATGCACACACACACACACACACACATACACACACACTCACAACGTCTTATTTACTTCTGAAACGATCAACAGAGGAGAATTTATCTTATGCTTTGGCTGTTTTGATGTGCTTAATCACTATTAGTATCGAAAATAATTATGACTTTGAAACTATCTGTCTGCCTAGGCACTGACATACGGCAATACAGTTGCTAGGTGTACAAACCAAGCACGTGTGCATACATGGTGTCGGAAGAGGTTTTGCTGAGGTAGGCGATCCATCTTCGTAGGGTGTCCAAGTCTAAGTCTTTCTAAATCCTGTGTCTCATGCGCTGGTTTTGTCCCATCCTGCTTCTTATTTCATTAGTTTTTATTGAATAATGCTTTTATTGAAAACCTGCCTCAGTATTATCCATTAAGAGTGTTATTTTTTTTTTTTGATAGACATGACTTGACTTTCTTTTTGGACTTGACTGATGAGAGACGGCAGAGGAGTGTTTTGGGATTTAAGGATAGACTGAGAAGTCCGTCTGGTTGCTCTTTGTTGGTTTGTTGTTTCAGTGCAAAGCTGAAAAGCTGTTTAATTTGGTTTCATCCCTGTGTCTCCCAATTTAGGTTATTTTAACAAAATAAGTTTAATTAGCGTCATTACCTAATCTTTTCCATCACAAATCTAACTACAACATTTTTACCACAGGTAACTGTCGAAATGTGTCTAATGCTGAGACCATGTTCAACGAAGGCAGATCAGCCTTGAATGAGAGGTGCGTGGTAACTATAAAAAGCCAGCATTCACAGGGGAACCCCGTAAGGAGAACTGCTGAGCGCATGGTCACCAACATCCATTAAGCCTGTTAATGTAATTATTCACCAAAAGCAGATTGTTTCCGTTTTCCTCTATGTCCAACGGCATGGAGTGAATGGTCTCCTTTACCCTAGGGTGCTTTCTGGAGGTAATAGGACGCATGGTTTCTTCTGATCTTCTTATGGTTTTCCATTAAAAATAAATGGACCAGATGAGTGTTTTTCTTGGTTATTATTTAAACCATTAGGAGGGACTTTATTTAAAAAGAAAAAAATATGAACAAAAAGGTTTTTAATTTGAAGCGCTGTGGTATTTGGTTTGCAGGTGCACCTAAAGCCTGGCTTTGATGCTAGTTGAACATTTCATGATGCACTAACTATGACTATTTGCACCCCCTCCTATTCAGAAAGTACGATTTTCATGTCCCTCTCCTAATCTCCATTCCAGACAGTCGTCCCGTCTCGGGTGGTGATTTTAAACAGCTCCAATGCACTATTGATCCAGCCCCTCCGCTTTCTGGGGTCTGACATTCATCAGAAGCGAGAGGAAGACGCTGTGGCTGGCCCATACCAGGGAGGGCAACCTTGACAGAGACAGTGCTGTTTACTGAGGCAGCTTCTCGTCTCGGCTGCAGTTTGTGGTTTATTCCACCAACCCATTTATTTATTCCATTCCAACCACCAACACCGTCTGGCTCGGTGTAAATCTGTGTTTCGGCTTTTCCTTCGGGAGACGGCTCTCAGCGGAATTATTCTCAAACTTCACTGGTTGTGAAGTGAGACCCGGTAACCCTGTGGCTCACCCTGGACCCTCACAGAGCGGCCGTCCATTACGTTGCCTGTTTGGGTGGAGCACGTTAACAGCTCGTTAATGTTGCTACAGGGGTCCTGATGAACAGGAAAAGGTAAATGCCCAGTTCTCAGTCTGGCAGTCACCACCAGGGGGTGCTGGGGTGGTGAGGGCCGGGGGGGAGGCGTCGCCATCTGCCTGGGACCTGTGGGAACACAAGGGGTGCAGAGTTATCCCTTCACCTTTTGATAATTGGAGTAAGGAGCGTTATTTGTGCAACACATCTAGAACTTCACCATGTGCTGGAGCCCTGTAATGAGCAGAGTGTGTGTGTGTGCGTGTGTGTCCTGTATGCAAATTCCGCCCTAATCTCTTCCTTAATGAGAGAGACCGCCCTGAGTGTGCGCCGCGTTATGGAAATGAGTCGCATCGTGGGACAGGAAGAAACGCGCGCTTCGGTTCCACTCTTTAGTTTTTCCCTTTTCCCTACTGTTCCCCTTTTTGATGAGGCTCATTGTCCTTTGAGGCTGCACGCCAGAAATGAAGCAAACAAATGGGGTAATGAATGAACCCCCCCCCGCGGAGAGTGGATGCTGTAATCAGGGAGCTCTAGAAGTTATCGAGCTGATTGAACCTGTGCCGTAGAGCAGCTGAATTAGGCAAGGACGTGTTGAATGTGGTGTTGTTGTTGTTATTATTACTATTATTATAATTATTTCTTCTTTTTTCAAAACAAGCACAAAGAAATCATGCTTTTAGTTGTGCAGGTTTTGTATGAATGTTTGTGGATTAAGAATTGATGTGCAGAAGTGAAGCAAATTTAGTAACGGCTTCTGCAATAGCTGTGAAGACAGGTAATTTATTAGTAGCCCGTAGTAATGTGCGTTTCATATGTACGCACACACGTGTGTGTATGTGTGTGTGTGTGTGTGTGCGCGCGCATAAAAAAATATGTTTTTCATGGACATTTGCCTTCACCACATTGGGTGATCCTGCTGTCACTCATTTGTCTAAATAATTGAATTATTTAATCTCAGCCATCGCACTGTTAGGGGCAGGAATGAAGGACAGCTAAGCAAATTAAAACTGCAGTCTAATTATCTGTCTAACCCTAGACCTAAGTATGTGTCTAACTCTAAACCTAAGTATGTGTCTAACTCTAAACCTAAGTATGTGTCTAACTCTAAACCTAAGTATGTGTCTAACTCTAAACCTAAGTATGTGTCTATCCCCAACACTAAGTATGTGTCTATCCCCAACACTAAGTATGTGTCTATCCCCAACACTAAGTATATGTCTATCCCCAACACTAAGTATATGTCTAACTCTAAACCTAAGTATATGTCTATCCCCAACACTAAGTATCTGCATAACCCTAACATTAAGTATCTCTCTAACCCTAGGTATCTGTATAAGCTTTACACTAAGTATCTATATAACCCTAACACTAAGTATGTGAATAAACCCTAACACTGAGTATGTGTATAACCCTAAGAATATGTCTATGCGAAGAGAAACAAACTGTTGGCGTGTAATGACAAATCCCGGTACGCCGTATACGCGATCAGTCCTTTCGATTGTTCCCAATTTCTCGGCCAGCCGTGCATAATGTATGACGGGAATAATTCCTTAATCCAAAGCCTATATTTAGAAAATGAGAGGGTGAAAAAAAGAAAGCATGAACAGATGTACAAGTTTATTCCAAGTCTTTAACAAAGGAACAGAAGTCTCATGTGTTATTCATTTGGGTGGATCTAGGACATCCCATCCTTCCCCACACGTGTGGGTCTAGGTTTGGGAGACCGACCTGGGACGGCCCTGGACCCGCGCTCTGCCCTCACCTGCCCACCCCAGACCCCTTTTTGTTTAATCTCCTGAGGCCGCGGCGAATGGGGAGGGGGGGGGGGGGGGGGGGGGGGGGGGGGGGGGGGGGGGGGGGGGGGGGGGGGGGGGGGGGGGGGGGGGGG
>JAOYSI010063637.1:1538-23422 GCA_025775065.1 Hiodon alosoides | reverse complement strand
AAACGTAAAGGCATACTACTGATTTAATAATGGGCTGCTTATACAACAAATTATTCATACAGTCAGTCTAACATACTGAGTGTAAACTCTTTAGATTAATGACAAGACCTGTTCCTGGCAGTACCTCGGAGTAGCTCAATTGTTTAATGGAAACCATAGATTAACTAATCGTGTGGCGAATAGTGTGTGTTTGTCAGGAACATATATGCAGTTCCTATATGTAGCCACAAGAGGGAGATACAGTAACGCAAAT
Source organism: Hiodon alosoides (assembly GCA_025775065.1). Classification (NCBI taxonomy): domain Eukaryota; kingdom Metazoa; phylum Chordata; class Actinopteri; order Hiodontiformes; family Hiodontidae; genus Hiodon; species Hiodon alosoides. The sequence continues at coordinate 23,169 of JAOYSI010063637.1, read as the reverse complement.
AAACGCTGTATTGCGTCTTTAGTGAGGACTGCGTATAATTGGAACGCTCAGTCGTCCGCGCTCCTCCTTTTTGCTGGCTCTTGGAAGTAGTATATATATTTTTTTTTTTTTTAATTCAGCTCATTTGCCACCAGTACCCGGGGAATGTGAATCCACAAGTTCAACGTACTTTTTCAAATGCTACATTAGAGAGGGGATACCATAGGTTATGACTCGCAAAGACTCCGTCACCCATGTATACGGCGAACCATGGGTGATAGACAACTTGCGTATCTTGTGTTGCATACGTGTCAGGAACCAGTCCGGTCATATTGTTATTACTTCATCGTTTAGCTGAAGCATTTATTCAGGGAGATTGACTTGTTGTGGAGTATACAGTATACACTTTCGTCCAGTTTTTTGGTAGAGTACTGAAGAAATTAAGACTGCAATTCGATGCGTTCGAAGGTAAAACGGCAGCATTGGTATTTGAACCTACAACCTTCTGGCCAGGAAGCTAAGGAGACACACAAATAAAGTAACTATGTAGCCTGCATACAGAAAGTGCAGGAAGAGGTCGCATGGGTGATTGCTGACACAATTAAACAGGTCAGGTTTTCCTCATGTGTCAGCGCCACCTGGCTGACTGACGTCGGTCTCCACAGGTGTTCAAACATTAAGTAGTTTATCGTCGATCTCGCGTTATAAGTGTTTTTTTTGTTTTGGTCTGGACTCTGGAACCTGGCCTTTTCTTCTCCAGAAGTTACTTTTTTTTTTTTTTAGGTAGTCTGCCGTTGCAGTCCGAACGGTCCGGTTTTCGCTCAATAATCGTTTCAGATGGAGAGCAGTTATGTACCGACGGGGTGGTGAGAAGTTCTCCAGCGAATCCCTTTTTCTGAGGGCGGTGCTACTGCGCCGCGATTAGTTCAAGCGGTCTGGGCTAATTTCGCTATAGCCTACCTCGGTAGCGTTGTAACTGAATCCTAACTCCTGAACCAGTTATTATGGATGGAGCACCCGAGAGGGCGTAGCGGCTGTTACTCTCTCCTTCAGCAGAGAGAGTACCTCGCCGTGTCACCTGTTCGACTGAACCAGGTGGAAGGCTGAACGGCCTATTTAAAAAAAAATCGAAAGATTGGGAGATTACCTTTTAGGTTTCATTGTTTGTCTGCGCCTCGCTGTCTGTTGGATTACAAATAAATGGGACTATATTTTGAATGCTTCTATGTATTCGCATTAATACATATTTTTTGACAAACCCCATGTTAAATATTTTTAAAATAAAGCTGGAAAACTTTTTGTCGGTAACGTTCGGTATCGAATATTAAACACGGAGGACTAATTTTGGAAGAAACGCCGGACGATAGGAGGGAGTAGAGTGAGGGAGTTGGCTAAAAGTATCGCAGAACAATGTGCGTATCTTTAATTTGGGACTGAAATAAAAAATTTAAAAAACAATACAAAAAAAAAAAAAAACGTTATTTTGCTCTCAGCGATAGACAAAAAAAAATGGCTAACGAACTGAAACCACGTCTATGTTTAATGACCAAAGCAGAGAGCGGCTACGGGTTCCATTTGCACGGCGAAAAGGGTAAGAGCGGACAATATATACGGAAAGTGGAGCTTTCCTCGCCCGCCGAAGCCGCGGGACTTCGTGCAGGGGACAGGGTCGTGGAGGTAAACGGCGAGAATGTGGAAAAGGAGACGCACCACCAAGTAAGTAACTCAACACTAAAACCGAGGGACGCGCCGCGCTCGCCGATAACCCCCGCCAGCACTCTGTAATGCTGGCAGTATTTTTTAGCCGTGTAATGTCGTAAAAGCTGATTTAAAAACTTTATTAATGACAGTGATCATAATTTTGCACCGCGGCTGCTATGAATAAACATTTAATAAACCAAAGGAAAGCAGATGTGACCCGGTGTACTTAGCGACCAAATAACTTTTTAACAAATTAATGAAAAATAACATGAATGAAAATAACAAATTTAATGAAAAAGTTCTGACTTATCGTTTGCCATAGTGCACTTTGTGACACCCTCTCCACAAGGGGCTTCTTTTGTACAAGTTCCGTCCCATCCGCGTTTAAACGAAGAGCAGCGTAATGGATAGTGTATGTTTATATTCAGCGGATGTACATGGTTCTAGCAGTTTCTGATGTTGTACAGACTGAAAATCTTGATTGACTTTGCGCGAAAGGACAGTGGATTTTTATAACAAAAAAAAAAGTTTAGCCTTTAAAACGTTTGGAAGGGGTCATGATGTGAGCAAAGGAAAATCGGAAGCCAGATAATAATTTTCCCCGAAAAGGAAAAGGCGTAGCATCGGCTCACATTATTGACTGTATTTCGCTTTTATCTCTACTTTTAAGATGTATGTTCGAATAGATCTCACAAGAGTGTTCTCTCTGGATCTACTAATGCGAATGCGACTAATGCGATTAAAAAAGGTAAGGTTTCCTTAAACTAGGCCAGGACTCACTTCAAGAAGAAATAAATCAGGCCATGCCTTCGACTTTTTATTTGGCCATCCAGAGCTGTGCAGAACAATGAGAAAATGTATAAAAATAAAAGTAGTTCATTGTTCAATAGCTCATATAAAATGCATTAATTGGCAGCAATACCCATGTGATCTTTTAAAGATTAAAAAATTTCCTAGTGGTCTTCAGAATTTCTTTTGATCTGGCATGAGGTGACTAACTCTGGAACCTGTGTGCTGAGAACTTCATTCTGATGGTAAAGACCAAAATTAATCAGATGACAATGGGACAGGGTCTGGCCCAGATAAGGCCCGATTGATTAACCAATCTTAATAATCCCTTTAAGGTAACTAAGGTGGAAAAAAACTTTGTCACTCTTGAAGGTTGCATATTTGATTACTCTGCACCCGAAACAAGTGAAAGAAACACCAAACTTTGGTATAATTGTTTTTTCTGTATATACTTCTATGACCAATGGGGGGGGAATAACACAATTCTATGTGAAAATTTTTCGAAAAAACGCAGATAAATCAGTCTGGCCTTTTTCGCTGCAGTGTAGATGTTTAAGTGTTTATAAAAAAAACCTCAGAGTAATACTCTTATGCTCCAAAAGTTTGAGTTTACCCTTTTGTGTTGATGGATATCCTCTGAACTTCATTTGCATTGTAAAAGCATGGATAATTCTGTATTGTGAGCCGGCTCCCTCCCACACATGGAAAAGGACCGCTCGCCTGGCCTGACGGCGAGTCGCGCCCGTCTTTGGCTCACTCTCTGACCGCTCCCTCAGGTGGTCCAGCGGATCAAGGCGCTGGAGTACGAGACCAGGCTGCTGGTGGTGGATCGCGAGACGGACGAGTACCTGCGCAGCCTGCGGCTCACCTGCAAGGAGGACATGGCGACCGACGGGGGGGTCGCCAGCGGAGACGGGACAGCGTCGTCCCCCGCCACGCCCGGCCGGAGGGAGAACGGCTCCATGTCCAAGCTGCCGGACACCCCAACCGAAGAGAGGCCCAAGCCCACAAAGCGGTCGCCTTCGCGGAGCGTCAAAAAGGTAAGCGCCGCCCGTCAAGCTCCGCAGAGGTTTAATCTGCAGCAGGGCCTTCGTCATATGACCTGATGTTTCTCTCTCCCCCTATATCATCAGCACTCCTGGAAGGAGTTTGAACAAAACAGGGCTATCCAGGTGCACCAATGATTTCCTGAATAAGTTATATGAAATCCCTGAGCAGTCTGATGGAGTGATGGATGGTTGGTTGGTTGGGGTGGGGGTTGGGTTTGCACGTTTTAAACTGAAGGAAGTCCACTGCTGTTGTACCCATAAGCCATGAGCTTAGCCTGAACTACTTTCATTAGGTAATGACCTAGCTTTTGTCTGGAGCTGACTGTGTGTGAGGAGGTGACGGCCTAGCTTTTGTCTGGTGCTGACTGTGTGTGAGGAGGTGACGGCCTAGCTTTTGTCTGGAGGTGACGGCCTAGCTTTTGTCTGGAGGTGACGGCCTAGCTTTTGTCTGGTGCTGACTGTGTGTGAGGAGGTGACACACAGGCCAGACCTCAGCTTTGGTAAGAGGAGTGATGGGTCTTCAACCAATTCGGTTCTAATTGAAGAAAAGACATTCAGGCAAACATACTGGAATGCATGCGGAACTGTTTATGTGCCTTGCAGCAGGTTTCTGTACATCCTGGGATGTGGACGTTTCCTGTTGCACGTTTTTTCCTCGGAAATATGATGTGGTGGTAAAAACAAAGACGCTTGTCTCCCTGGTGGAGAAATGTGGAAATGTGGTTTTGTTCTCGGTCTTCCAAGCACTGCTTTCAATGCAGTTCGCAAGGCGTGTTTCTATTCACGGTTATTTACCACAGCGGGAAGATAATTCAACTCTGGTTCTACAAGGGTACGGTCATTTTTGCGGTCAGATTGACTCTGTGCTGCTATCGCACATTGTCTGACGAGGGCAGAAACCCCAGCTGGGTCAAGACTTTGAGTTAAGCACAGGAAATGTTTGTGATCTCTCGCTCGCTCTCTCTCTCTCTCTCTCTCTCTCTCTCTCTCCTGCGCTGAGAAGGGACGGAGAAAACACAAGACAGAGTGGAAAAACAACTTTGTGAGAGAAGTGGAAGAAGAGTGAGAGGCGTATCGCTTGCCAAATAATGCTAAACTGAAAGCGGAGTGGTCTTAATAAAGACAGGGTTTTGTTTTGTTTTTTAAAAGGCTGAGCACTGAGTTTGAATGAGCTTAAGGACTGGTTTGCACGGCCTCATTCAAAAGAAAAAAGGAGCCAACCGAGTCTGAGGGAAAAGCATGGAGGTCACAAGCCACAGCAGAATCAGTGGATGCAGCCGGCTGACTGGGTTCAGGCATGCAGGAGGCCGTGCTTTACCTCCTCAGCACCCACTGTCCACTGTGTCTGACATGATCCTCAGTGGGGAAGTGTGAACCGTGTGAGCGCCGTACGGTGGCGTGGTTTGAGGTGTTTAACTTGTAACCAACATGTCGCAGGGAGAAGTCTGTACACCCTCGAGAAAGATGGTTCTCCTGATCCTGAGTTTCTCCAGCTGTATAAATAAGTACAACATTTCGGTTTGTATTGGAGCGTCTGCTTGGCAAAAAAAGTCATGTGGGGAAAATGAAAGAGTACGACAATCCTTAAAGATCAGCCATGCCAGTCTTCCCACTCCAAAGAAGTAAAAAACTGAGTAAAACTCAGGTAAAAAAAAGCAAGTGGTGGGAGATTTGTCCTCCATGGGCGCTGGAGTGACGGGCATAGTGCTCAAAGCACTGTAGAGGGACCTTTCATGATGGAATAAAAAATAAACTAAGAAGTGAACAAAACCCCATGTAAAACTTAAATGTTTTCTCTTTAAAGTTGGGCTACAACAGGGAACGATTTCCCAACCCTGTGGTTGAGCGTTACTCCGGGAGAACGGTATTGAGAGTCACCAAGAGGAAAATGTCGAGGTGAAAGACACAGTCCGATGGAGAAGCCTGGTCCTCCTGAGGACTTCCCAAATGGGAATATTTCAGACACCAGATGGCTAAAAACACCGGGTATGAAATCTGCGGGGTGCGATGAAAAAGGTGGTGGTGTGAAGTTTCCATTGCATACCCTCCTCCTGCTCTGGAAAGGAAGCGGGAGCCTATGCAGGCATAATTCAATTAGCGCTGCGATGCTCAACAAAGGCCCAGCTGCAAACGGGACAGCCGGAAACAAACCGGACCAGGACTCCAATGGAATGCAATGGTCGCCTTTTTATTTTAAATGCTATAATTCATTTTCTTTTGGATTTGTTTTGGTCGAAGCGTGAGCTCAGAACACTGCCAGAGCAGCTAACCCCCCCAAGGATTACCTCCAAATTCCAGCACTTCCTCTCAGCCAGGAATTCAAGACCATAGTATCCAGAAGGCGGGCTTGTGTTTGGGGCCCAGTACACCCCCTTCGCCTCTCTTCCCCCCCGCCTGTGGTGCCATGGGACACTATTGCTAAACCTAATTGCTAACAGATTGCGCCCGCAAGCCTCAGCCCGACCCCATCTGCACGGAACGTAACTCACCTCTGGGTTCTTTTTCGCGACACCCCTTCGTCTACCATTTCTAGCTATTCGGGGGACGAGTCTCTTCCTCCCACAGCTGGCGTTCACGCATTGAGAAGCGACACAAACCACCAGAAATGAAACCAAGTCATTTGTTTGTCGAACTGTTAACATGCTGGATGGTCAGAGCCTGTGCTTGCTGATTCAGGCTCAAGCGAGGAGAATAAAGTAGGAAATGAAATCAACGTCATCCAAACCCGAGGTTTTTTTCCCCAGGGATATTTTTAGACGGCTAAAAGAGGTTTTGAGGCTATGTCTGTGGGTCTTCTCTGAGGTAGTCAAGGCAACAGCTCTGTCAGTGGCAAGGATGGGAGAACCAGAAGCTGATCAGAACCTACCTGAGATCAGAGGTGGATCGCCATTGTTGGCAACCAATGCTGCTTCAGACTGCAAGTCTGCTTTCCCAAAAATCCGGCGAGCTCATAGGTTTCCAGTCCCACGCACACACCTCATCCAAAGCTGGAGGGATCATAAAGTTTCGTAAGGGATCTTAAAAGACCGTGAGAGTATTTTGCCATGCAAGTTGTACTCTGACAAAGCAAGGCCGAACACTATCGACGCGTCGACGTGCTTTCCAGAATGCTTGGAGCCCTAAAATAAAACTGCGCATTAAATTAAAATACGGATGCCTTTATCTGTGTCGGCTGGTATCTGGGGCACCGTGTGCCAATGAGTCCATGCCTGGTGCCAGCTCCCATAGCCTGCGCCGTCCCCCGTGCACCTCCTCCTGCAGTGTTCTCCCCTGCCACCTCCAGCTGTAGACATCCCGCATGCCAGCTTCTCCTAGCCCTCAATGTCTTTATCGTTTTGCCACACACGGGGAATCTCCATTGCACGTTGGTGGGAAGGAGGAACGTGATGCTGTTGAACCAGCCTGTGTACGAAGGGTAAACGGAAGATGGAGACCTTGGTTTTGGATCAGCTACTCGTATCACAGACGTGTGTGTGAGAGAGAGACCTGGATCTCTGTGGGACTGCTCTCTGTTTCGTTCATTCGTTCATGCTGGTGAAAAGTTTTATTCACTCTCTCTAAATGTCTGTGCACTGCCCCCCCCCCCCCCCACCTGAGACAAATGGGTGGGCAATAAGGGTCATATATACACACATATACAGGCATGTATGCATACAGGCCAGCCACGGGGGAGGATGGGGGGGGGTTCAGCCTAAAACCAAAACATCTGTTGGGAAAACACGTTCAGGAAGCACGGTGTGGGGGTCAGGGCGTGGGTCACGTTTATCAAATGAATGCCAAACGTGGGACGAATGCAGCCTAGCCCCTGGCTAGAGGAAAGGGGACTCCAGGGGGATGACGCCCCCGCCAAACGCGGCCTTAAAAAATTGGGCGCAGGAAGCCCTCAGGGCGTAGGACACTTGTCTGTATGGTTAAAGCGAGGTTACCATGCAGCAGTGGCCAACCGGTTTCCAAGTCGGGACGGGACGTACATACGGGACGGTGTTTAAACAAAGGTGTAGTGTAAAGATCCGGCCCGGCTGTAGTTGATTGTTCTGGTTAATATAGAATATGTGTAACATTGGTTGTTCGTCGTCTTCCCCAGTCTCCCATTCCTCCGTCTGGGGATAGAGGTGTGGTGATGGTCTTTGGAAACTTCCTGCTGGATCACTTTTTCATTCAATGTCATTGTCAATATTTCAGAATTATCTGGGACGAGCGTGATTCAGAAATCAGAACCCTGCAGTTTTTCAAATCCCTGCAGTTTTCTCCTCACCGCCAGCTGTGTCATGTCCAGATGTGCGGCCCTGCGCTGCCCCTGGGGGGGGGACAACTGGGGCCGAGGCCCAGGAATGCCTCTCTTTCAGCTCTGGCTAAGGAGAATGTGTGAGAAAACAGGCATGTGTCCCTCCCCCATGCTGACACCCGCGCCGCGCCGCGCAACGCAATGCTCAGGAAAGCTGGGGTCGTCCTCCTCGGCCTGAGGGTTCAGAGCGCATCAAATGCACATTAAACGTCCCTCTGTCAGAGCCGAGCGCTAAACATCCCTCGGTCCAGAGCCCTGAGCATGCCAGAGTGAAGGGGGCCTCCCTCACACAGAGAAAGCAGGAATTTAACTCTGGGCAGCCCCTGGCTGGAATCCCGCCATTTCTCAACACTCATCGAATCTGCCGTAATGGGATCGCTGTCTCGTAACGGTGGATTGTGTAACTGTTTGAACGCTGAAAGCTGTAGAAACTCAGCCACTTCGCAGAACTCCCAGTACCCGAATGACTCGGTTCCCCCACATCCGTACGACTGAGAAACTGATACCCGCAGTTTCTCTCAACATATACGCTTTAGACCACAGTGCCCAGTCTCTATAATCTTAAACGCTCCCAATACCTACAGTCTCTCTCTTCCCCATACCACACAGGTCCATAAATACCCAGATATGGAGAAGTATGGGAGTCTAGAACTTGCTGCAGAGTATCTTGGTGTTGAGCCCTTAGATGGAAATTCACTGGTTCCAATCTGGATCACGTCATTTGCTGACTGTGACTGGGAGTCCTGAGAGGTGGGGCACGATTGGCTGAGTGCCGCCCGGGGGACTATGGGTTAGCTGTGCTGTCAGAAGGACTTGCCTACCCTTCAGTCGGCTGTGTGGCCTGCGTTGTGTTAAAAGATAACGAGTGTGAGACTGGTGGCTTTACCCCATGGTTGCTGGAGTTTTCGCCGTTAGCTGAGGCTAAGTGGCTATTTCTCGTTATTTCAAATAATGGGGAGACAATTGGGAAACGCAACTGACGCTTCCAGAAAAAAATGGTCCTAGCTCTTGCTCATCTCTTGCGTCATCATCCGTCGGGTCCTGTAATCGCCTAAATTTGCTTAAAGGATCAATGTCACAGGGAATCAGGCGATGTTACTTCAGAGAGTGATTTACTCTGGTGAAGTCAGGGAACCACATGGACGCTTAAGCCTTGGCCAGTTTGTAAGGACGTAAAAGGTTGGCTTTGCGTTCAACTCGTGTAACGATGCCTGATCTGCTTTGACGCAAAGCCTGTTCTAATAATGTCACTTAAATATACAAACGTTATTTTAATGGGAAGGTTTTTGGTGAGCAATATTTGGTTTAATTTTACCTGGGTGCTGAAATATAATGGCCTCTTATTTCAGTAATTAGAATTCATTTGAATCATACCAAACTGAAGAAAAACTAATCGTAAGCATTTTAATTGTAAGCAGATACTATATAGTATCTGCTTACGATTAACATACTTAGTTTTAAAATGCTTGCGAGGATAGACGTAAGCCATTAGTGAAGCGAAGCTCTCTATCTCCGGCAACAAAAGCGAGCCATCCCATCTCTCGTCTCCTCTCATCCTGTCCTGTCCCCACTCGCCTTCTCGAGTGATAAATCCTGTGAGTTTGTGTTTAATGATGGACAAGGCGGTGGTGTTGAATGTTTCCTGTGTTTTGGTTGAAGACTGCAGAAGCCCCTACCACCCACCCCCACCACGATCCCCACGAGACCCCAGAAAGGGAGATGGATTTGGAGTAAGGTGTTGGAGTTGTGGTTGGGGGGACTGAGCCAGTTGATGGACCAATTGATTCTGCTTCAGGGAGCAGACAGGTCCAATTTTGCTGCGTTCAGTGGAAAACCGTGCCTGTTGAGAGCCTGTTGGCAAGACCAGCCTGTTAGCAGTCTGTCTTGGGTTAAACGACATTGACATAATAATGGTCTCAATTCCCCTGAAAGCAGGGAGCCTGTGTATTGCATGACTGGGAATTATTCAAGGGATCGGGGATGATTTCTTTACAAAGTTTTGACCTATACGTTTCTCTCTGGTTTATTAAACCCAACCGTGGAGACTTTTGAAACGCGCAAAAGGGAGAAAAGCATGTCTGCCGACTGGTTTGGCTTTCCAAATTAAACTGAGTTTGACTTGTGGGCTGTGGGAACTTACTCCTTTGTAAGTTCAGTGGTTTTCATTGTGGAGGACAGGAAAGTAACACCTTAAACCTCTAGTTTAGGTGCTTGTTGTTGTTGTTGAGTGCAGCGGAGAGACCTAAGGCGACGAGATTTACCCATGTGTGTGACTGGTCTCCATGGCAATAGAGACAAGGGCAGGATCTTCCCTGTAAGTGACAGGTCTCTATTATCATGGAGACCGGGTCAGGGACAAATCTCCCCCTTTGTTAACCGTAGAACCTGTATGGGTTTGAAGAGTCTGGCCATGTGAGACAGACAGAAAGTGAGTGGTACAGGTCTCCGTGTTGGTGGATGTGGTAGACCCAGCCATACCTGGAGTGCAGATTATCCCACAGGCCTCTAGAGGTCAGAGCATTTGTACGAGCTCCTCCTGATTTTATTCAGCATGAGGGACAGCTTTATTAGCAGCCCTGGTGGTTTTCATTGAGAGCTGGCGGCCTGAAGGGTGGGAGGCGGAGATAATTCGAACCAGAAGGTCGGGCCGGGACGGGAGAGAGAGCAATCGGCTCACGGCCTGGATAAGCCCGTGCAGACCTGTGGAACTGAAGAGGATTGGGCGATTTTAGAGAGGCTCGGAGCTCTGCTTGGTTTACCTCGACTTCAGTGTGACTGGTGGACACACTTTCTCCCGTCTCCCGTCTCCCTTCTCCCGTCTCCCGCTCGATCTCACTCTTCCAAGAAGCCAATTTGGCGCGGGGCCCGAAGTCCAGAAACGAGAAAGAGATCCGTCGGTGTCACTTCCGCTGTGTCGATTGGCCGTCTGTAACACGCGCGAGCCTGTCACACGCCAACAGTCGACTCCTCTGGATTTCCTGCAAATGACAGCTTAGGGGACGACGGGGGCGTGCTGCCAAGTGGCCAATAAGTGCTTTAGTGTGGGGTGAGCGACCTTGTTGACAAGAGCAGCCGTCCTCAAGCAGGTGCTGAAAAGTGTCTCTCTCTCAGCCTACTCCGTTCAGAGCATTGCTATTCTCATGTCACGTTTCTTCAAGAACATTCCAGAGTGGAAGAGAAGTGTTTCTTATTTATTTATTGTATTATAATAGAGACAATACCAATTCCTGCAGCATGGGAGAACCATGTCCCTTAACAGATGATTAATAAATCATTTCTTTGGAAAACCATTAAGCTGCTCGAGCGATGGGCTTTTTCCACTTCGTGTCCTCGAAAGGCTTTCAGGAGTCCTGGAAGAGCGAAAAAAATAAAAATAAAAAAGGGGGGGTGTTGGCAAACTGCACTGGGAGACATTTTAAAAGAGTTTAATCCAGAGCAAAGTCTCAAGGTTAATGCACTGCGTTTCTCTCAGTAACCCCCAGCGTAGAACTGGTTCAGGTCATCGCTCACGGATGCCTCTGAGACCGTGCTGGGGTTTTGAGGCCGTGTCGTGTGAAAGGCCAGGCATGAACCGGGTGGGGAAGTTGGCCTGAAACCGCCGGGTTATTGGGTCTGAGCTCCAGAGAGTGCTTGAGTGCTTCAGAAAGCTCAGTGCGCCAGACTAAATTCTTTGCTTGTAAATCAACAAATAACTTTAAGAATGGCAGTAGTCGACCACAAGAAGCAACAATCTATAAAAGTCTGAACCCGGACTGATAAAGCAGTTTCAACCGCTGTGATAAAGACAGCCTGGCCTCGCCTCAACTGCTTACAAATGCAGTGGGTTGGCAGATATGGGGTTCTGTTTTGTCTGGACGTCTTTATCAGGCTGGGTTCTGTATCGGTCCACTTTCTGTCTCCTTTCGAACCCTGACCCTCCCAGTATCTTCTTCAACGTTTAATCTTCACCTTGTCCTTCGACTCACCAGCCTACCCTCTCTTATTCTTTGTGAAGCTGGCCCCTCCCTTCTGTAAGATGCCTGTTGGAAATGTTCCAATGGATTATGTTAAATGGATTTATTTTACATTCTGACTGCCTTATCCAGGGTGACTAACCTAGCATACAGGTTTACACAATGTCTGTTTATACCGCTCCAGCAGTGCCTAGCTACTTCTTGCAGGAGTCCTCTTTTTTCGGGTGACCAGCTGTCCAGTCCTGTGGGTGTGCCAGTTTTCTCCTCCATCGCTCTCTGCACACCCGTTGTTCATCTCCCTCCTAACCCCTTTCCTGGAGGACGTCCACCTTGCCCGCAGGAGGCCTGCTCCAGTTTCCCCATTGACCGGGCTCCGGTCTTTGTGCCCTCGCGCGGGCACCATGAATTCTAAACCGCAGGAGAACGCAGGACTCTGAAAGGACACAAAAGTCCGTGGCCGCCATGTTTTGCTGAGACCATTCAGGCTGAGCTGATCGCCTGGCTAGTTACCTTGTCTAAATGGGTTCAATAGCAGAATCTCACCTTGCCGTTTGCCGGTTACAGGCCAGTATGACAATACATGTTGCTACGGCGACAGTGGGGTCCAAGCAACATGGAAGCCTGAGGAAGCAGCTAGGAAGTTCAAAGAATGATGAACCCAGTTGTTAAGCCCAGTTGTTTAACTGAGACCGTAGTTTTGGCAGGGTAGTTTTGTTTGCTCAACTGTGTTTCTCCAGAAGGAGTCATGGCCATATTGTTTTCATTGTATCACCATCATCTCACAATGCGTTAGCTTGGCTGTCACGGAAACGTATTCACCACGCATGAAAGGCTTACGTACCGACCCGATTGGTCAATAGTCGTGACTCTGATGCCTCGGATTAAGGGCCTTAAGAGTCTGTATCGTGGCTAAACATGCAGGCATTCAGTGTGGCCTCATTATTACAGAGGGGCCAATAGTAAACACCGGCCTGCTTTTGGTTTCATGGGGGAAATAAGGAGTAGACAGGCATGTCCAACAACTCGTTTAAAGTCAAACGGAAACGACCGCAAAATCAATAGTAGCTCGGAAGACCCCTGATGATGATGATGATGATGACGATTTCAAGGTTCCAGCAGGATCGTTTTGGAGTGCATGTACAGGCTACATTCTGCTGTGTGTCAGTTATGCACAGGAAGTTGTTTGGAAAGAGTGGGACAGAGCAGCCTTTGTAGTTCTGTGCTGATAAGCTGGATTTGCATAAGTCGTTATTTAGCCATCGTTTTTTATTTCCCTTTGCAGTTCAAATAGGGCCTGGAACCTGGGCTGTACACTCCAAATGAGTTTAGAGTTCATTTTTCACGTTCGACGGTTTATAATTATAAATGGCTGTAATTAACATTCATGTGCATGTGAATGCACAAAAATGACGCATTGATGAACATGGCCGTTGGTCAGTTGTCGCATTGATGAACCTGGCCATTGGTCAGTTGCCGCATTGATGAACCTGGCCGTTGGTCAGTTCGCCATCTCCTCCCAAAGAGACGCAGTTAGGACTTGGAACAATGAGTATATGTACGAAATCTGGACCCTGTCTGTGGACAACGGCCCTCTATAACACAGTGAACCAAACGGAGTAGACGTTGCTGCCGTCCCTTGGAAAATCTCACGGAAGTGGGAAAAGGGAACACTACCAACCAACCAACCAGATAAGGTGGATCGAGGCCTTACAGACGTCTGAGACTGACACTGTTGCTGGCAGTGCTCCTTATTGTGGCGACGAGAGAAAAACAATCTGACTTGTTCTTTGGGTGGGGGGGTTTGATGAGGGCACACAGGCACGCCCCTGTCGCCGGCCAGACAACCTTGTGTGGAGAAGTCTTGGCAGTGGCAGGGTTAAGCGCAGCCGCGATCCAGCTGTCCTGGAGCCGGTGTGAATAATTCAGGCCGCGGCGGCGATCCTGTTTCACCAGCGAGGTTTGCAGGGTCAGCGGCTGCTCACGGGGACCCACAGAAACGGGCAGATCCCACAGTGTCTTATTGTGCTGGTCGGGAGGAAGAGGAATGCTCTGTGGCCACATGTCCATTCAAAGATCATTTGTGAGGCGCGGCGGAGAACACAGCGTGTTCTATCTGTGCAGCATGGAGGAAATGGCTGTGGGGAGTGGTGGGATGGGAAGGGCTGGGGGCGAGCGTTTTTCTGGAAGCTTCCGACAGAGAGCTCAAATTTAAGATGGGTCTCCAGCTCCGTGGCAGGAAGCGATTAGGAAGGAGTGAGATCTCGGCCAGTGAGGCAGAAAACGCAGTCCGTCCGTCTATCCGTCTGTCTGTCTGTCCATCCGTTCGTTGTGCTTGAAGGAGCCTGAACCCCTCGTGTCAGCTCACGCCGTGGACCGTCTGGGTTTCCCAGGCTCTGGAAAAGCAGGGCTGTGTTAGAAAACAGGGTGACCATGCAGCCCACTTCAGCGGAGGAGGAAGCACCTGTGATTCTCGTTATCCTGCTTCGGGTTTTTGGGCCAAACAGCTGTGCTCCGAGGACTAGGAGCCAACGGCCGCCTTCATACGCTCTCTGTGCTCAAAACCCGGTCAGTCACCACCGGAGGAACGGGCCGCTCACAGAGGTGTTCGTGTCTGCGTGAGTCCAACACAACTGCCTGTCCAACACAACTGCCTGTACTCCCCCCCCACAAGTATCTAGGCTGTCCTGCCGGGAAGGAGCGCTTGTTGTTTTAAAGAAGCGGTGATCAGTCTGAAGCGCAATGTCTTACGGGCAGGCTGTCCGAGTTTCCGTTGAGTGAAGTGTCTCAGAGCATTTCGTAATCACGATTTCCTACTCTTTTTTTGGGCCGGTGGGTGGGTGGGCTTTTTGTCACTGTGTTTATTTTAACCCCACAGTAGAAATAATATATTTCACAAGGTTGTAGTACAAGTATGTTTCCGAATGCATCAAAGCTGATCTCCAGACAGTTTTCTTACTGAAATTCTTTCTGGATTTGCGTTTTCCATGAAAACTTATGTTCACAAGCTATTACTATTAATTTAGTGGCATATGAATGCACTATACACAATATATTAGTTTCATAAATAATTAGAATTCTTAAGTAATGTATACTTCAAATGGTAAAGTACCATTTTAAAAGAGAACCTCCACCTCCCAGCTGTGTATCTGAGTCGTGAGTTAGAGCTGTGTGAGGGCACAGTAACTTTAGCAGGGTGAGGTAGTGCCGGGAGGCCAAAAACTTTTTGGAGTACTGGATTGTTCTAGAACTGTATATATTATACGCGTCCTGGAATGTTGGAGAGTTCAAAAGGCATGCGACAGAGGTCACCAATGAGAAGGGCATTTCGAGCTAGGATTTGATTGAATTGATTTTGAATTGATGGTAGCTCAGGTTCAGGCTATTGCAAAAAAAAAAGGTGGTCCGGTTGAGTCAGCTAACCAGAACCGCACACATCCGTTTCACTTGTATAATGTTTTCTCTCTGTCTCTGTCTCTGTCCCACTCCTAGCCACCCCCTGAGATGGAGACCCAGCCGGAGGTTCAGGACGCAGAGCTCTTCCCACGACTGTGCCTCCTGGTGAGGGGGGAGACGGGCTACGGCTTCAACCTCCACAGTGAGAAGTCCCGCCCAGGCCAGTACATCCGCTCCCTGGACCCGGGTTCGCCGGCCGACCGAGCCGGCTTGAGACCGCAAGACCGGCTTGTTGAGGTGACTGTGGTGGGATAGGGGTGGGGGGGTGCAGACAGTGGGCTTTTTTTTCTTCTTTCTTTTTTTCTGTTTCAATCTCTTTTCTTACTTTTCCACAGAACCCAGAGACGATTAGACAGACATTAAAACAAACTGAATGATGTGGTCGTGATTTGTTTTGTGTCGCTCTGTGTAGTAAGAAAAGAAGTCTGGGGACCAGATGCCCTGTAACGAGTAATCAAATTCAGTGCAGTATTTTACTGCACCGAGGGAGGTGAAATTCTCCAACGGGACAGTGTTTGGAAAAACACAGGAACGGGTAATATGAGACGGAGCTGAGGGGGGGGGGGGGCAAAATAATAACTCTAAGACCTGTGATCACCATCATTCTGTTACGGGTGTTTAGTCTACTTAGAGCTCACGCCCAAACTTAAACTGACACTTAAAGTGTGTACACGCACGCAAGCTTTCATACAGAAACACACACACACACAGCAACATTCGCACGGTCAAGATTTCCACCTGAATGGAGTCGGTGGAATAAAAGGGAACGGTCGCGTTCGCTCAGGACCGTATCAGTTGTGGTTATCCGTCTGACTGCCTGCTCACAGCTGAGGCGGCAGGATTTCGTCTCGGACGTTTTACCTGATTACCACGCCGAATCTCGCCGCGCCCTCCGTCAGCGGCTTGTTAACGAGCTACCAGCTCCACCCCAGAGGACCCTCTCGTCCACGCCCCATTACCCTGGAGCCCACGCTGGGACAGACGCGCTGTGCCCTGTCAGCACATTGGCATTGATCGCCAGCAGAAGAGACCCAAGGACTCAGCACCCAGCACATTGACACTGATCACCAGCAGAGGGACCGGGGCGCCGGCCGGGCCGGGTCGGGCCGAGGGACCGGGGCGCCCCGGCCGGGCCGGGCCGGGCCGAGGGACACCAGCAGCGGGGAATCGGCAAACACGTGATCTCCTGATGTGAACAACAGTACTAACTCCTCCACACGCTTAGACATTAGGGATTCATAAGACCGCTGAGCTGCTTTTGTTGAAGCGGTCAATGAGACCAACCAAGCAGGCCGAGCCGACAGGAACGTAAACGGGGGAAACTCTATACACCAGGTGAATGTCGTGGACCTTTTGTGTCTGTAAATCTGAAGTTTTCCTTCACAATTTTCATGACGTTGTTCGGTGGGGGTCATGGTAGGGTTCAAATAACGGGCTGAACAGACATGTACCGCACACGGTCAGTAGATTAGTGGCAGTCAGTAACAAAAGCACGGGTAAGTACAGTCGTGCCCCTACGAGCCTCTTGTGGAGGCCCAAGTGGTGCGTTTTCAGATTTCGCCTGTAAGTCCTGACATTAATGTCCAGCCTTGACCTTGATGAGTGTGGTCGATCTGCGTGGCCAGACGAACACCCGTCGCCTCCGTTGATCCCATCTTGTCCGTCCCCACCTGTAACACACACAGTTAATCAGCTACTGACGATAAGTTGACGTTGAACTAAACGTTCCGTTTTTGCTGGCAGAGATTGGGGGAAACTCGGTAAACCGCTGACGTGTTTAATGGGAAGACTGACTGGGTTTTCCTCGTTGACTTAGAGGGTCCGATGCTCCGTGCATGCACTGGTTGTAATCTTAGGTTATTTTTTCTTGCCGCGTTTCAGGCACTGCACAGGACCTAATGAGTAGCATGTAGCCTGGTGTCTGTTTTGGGTCCAGGGTTCAGGGGGCTTAGTTTTGAATTATTATTTATGTATCTGATTTGTGATTAATAAATCAATTAAATGACGATTTATTAATTTGTCCCTTGGCGCTTCCTGTACAGAGAATGGTGTGGTCCCTGTTACAGACAATGTGATCTAACTCGACTCCACACTCCAGTGTTACCTGTTATAAACCTTGGTGGTTTGTGTTGACCCCGCTGTCACCTGTTCGATTCCTTGCGGGGGGGGGGCATGAATTGCGTTTCCTTTTTCTAATTTTCATAAGCTGTAAGAATATTAAACCAAATCCTTTAGAGGACACTGATACTCGAAACCTACACTGTTGGTCCAGCAAGTGCCGCTAATCAATATTTCATGGCGAACGGTTTAAGCTGCTGTTTATGAGCCTACTGCCCTGGTGCCTGGGAGATGCAGGAAAACAGACTGGCTAATACGCTCTGTACGCCAGAAATGAACACACTTTCTGTCACTTATTTTTAAAACTGGGTGGCCGTGGAAAGTCTCTCTCTCCCCCTCTTTTTCTCTCCACACCTTTCCAGATGACTCCTGAGCAAAAATTGTTAGATCTTTACTTGGAAATAGAGATATGTTTACTACAACAGAAAACTGAAGTGAAACAGAGCATTTGCGTTTTTTTAGAAACTGCATTTACTCTCACTTACTCACGGCTACTGGCAGAAGTGCATCGAATATCACAGTGTGCAGGTCCAAAAACGTGGAATGGCCCCCCTATACTGAACTGGAGGGGAAATATCCCACCATGAAATAAGATTGCAGCAGGTTAATCTAGGTATACAGTACCACCTGTTGGTGACAAACGGAAACTACATGCAAATCGGCAAGACCACGTGCTTCAGTCGTCTGCCAGACAGCAGTACAGTATTTCAATGAAGCATGATTTTTGTGGGGGGCAGGTGAACGGCGTCAACATCGAGAGGATGAGGCACTCGGAGGTGGTGGCCTTCATCAAGAGCGGCGGAGACCAGACTCGGCTGCTGGTCGTGGATGCAGACACGGACGAGCATTTCAAGAAACTTGGCGTCACCCCTACGGAGAGCCACGTCAAAGGTACAGCTCCCAGCCGAGCGCCACACCTTCACGGGCCGCCACGCTAACCGCGCGTAAACCCTTCCCTGGGGAACGTTAACGGTACAGCTCCCAGCCGTGCGCCAGGCCGCCACGCTAACCGCACGTAAACCCTGACGCTCACATTTCCGGGTAATGCTCATGTGACACGCTCAGTCCAGCCCCAGTCCGGGTTAAACTTTCACTCAGCTGGTATCCTTTTCTCTCCTCCTGTCCCAGATTACGTGGCTGAGCCCATAACAAACGGCTCCAAGACTCCCCAGGTCAACGGCAGCTCAACGCCTCTGTCCTCACAGTCTGCCCACTCGGACCAAAGCAGCCCAGACACGAGCACGCAGGTGAGTGTCCCCTACCGTGTGTGTGTGTGTGTGTGTGTGTGTGTGTGTGACGGTTCCCTGCCTTGTGTGTGTGTGTGTCCCCTGCCTTGTGTGTGTGAGGGTTCCCTGCCGTGTGTGTGTGTGTGTGTGTGTGTGTGTGTGTGTGTTTGTGTGTGTGTGAGGGTTCCCTGCCTTGTGTGTGCGTGAACATGTGTGAGTGTGTGTCTGCCAACTGAGCCTGTGTGCTTCGTTGTTGTGCTGCCTTGTGTGTAACGTGCCTATAACGCTTTCTCTCTCCCCAGGCCCCAGATGAAGACGAGAGCCCCCTGCTGGACCCCTTTGAGGAGAGCGGTCTTCGCCTCAGCCCCACGGCTGCGGAGGCCAGGGAGAAGGCCCACGCCAAGCGTGCTAAAAAGAGGGCGCCGCAGATGGACTGGAGCAGGAAGCACGAAATCTTCAGCAACTTCTGACAGGCGTTTCCCCCACCTCCAGCCTCTCCGAGAGGACAGCCCCTTCCAACACACAGACACACACACACACACACACACACACACACACACACTTCTCCCCTCTCCAAGAGGACCAACCCCCCCACAAACACAGGCCCTTCTTCACGGTTGTTTGTAGAAGGTGGCAGAGGTGTGTTGACTAGGACATGGGCTCAGACGTGAAACTAGCCCTGGACATAACTAAAGCAAGCCCATCGCTGCGGAGGGACGTTGGACTGTGGATCCCCAGCAGGAGGCCAGCCAGCACCCCCCTCTACTGCCTGACCGCAGTGCAGAGTAGCCGCTGAGCGAGGCTAGCTCTGTTAAAGTCTTCACCTGTCGCTTTTCTCATTTGCGCACATCTGTTGTTTGGGGACATTTCTCCTCCGTGGACATCCTCATGCCAAGGACGTTTACTGCGCCCAGTAAAGTTGCCAGTTTTTCAACGCTTTTCCTCACCTATACTCGTTCTGCCCCGTTCCTTTGCTGTAGGAAGGCTGGACCAGATACAGAAATGGCAGTCTCCCGTTGATCCATGTGGGCGTCACGATCCTGAAGGGTCACGAACCGTTCACTGACACCTCCCGTCTTCATGGAGCGTGTGCAGGGTCAGTTCATCTCAGCCTGATTTTTGGCACAGAGCTTTGTTATAATTTCTGGGGCCTGGCCAACGCCACCGCGCCCCGCGTTCCTCCCAGAACTTCCAACCATCCCTGGTTTATCAGTATTAGCTCATTGTGTGGCGACTTAAAGGCGCTGAAGCCCAGAGTAATGCACCAGGCTGTTCCCCCTCTCTCCCTCTTCCAGAACTAGTCTGTTACTAAATGGGACGGGTGCCACACGTCTAAGTGAAGCGGAGGTCACTGCCCAGAGTCAACAAAGTAAGGCAAAGCTTGTTGCTCTGCCCAGTTTCCAACAGGGGTGAGGCAGTTTCGCTGTGGTGTCCTGGGGTGTACAGGGACTGGATCAAAATTTCGAAGAGGTGACCAGGCAAAGAACCTGTCCGGCCCCCACCTCAGGGGTTACAAGCTATTACATCACCTACAGTAAAGGTGTCCCTCTGTGTGTATGATCACAAAGGTACATGTGCTGGCTAGACTAGCGGAACTGGAGGCCTGCTGATATCATCCTCAACCACTAGAGGGCATTCAATAAGCAGGAATGAGTTCACAGGAGAAGAGGCACGAACGAAGCTAACGCAAGAAGTTTCCCCAAGGTTGCTGCAATGGAATGACGTTATGGCAACATCTCATAAATGGTGTAAGGAGGTTAATTTACTAATTAGAATAAAAAAAATGGAAAGAACCCGGTACTGCAGATGCAACGGTCTCTGTTTCATGTAACACTGCGGTTTTAAAGCTGTTTGTGTGAAGAAAGTGTCTGTAAACACAACTTGTAGGTAGCTTTAAAAAGTCGCATTAGCTGCATTCTTGGTTGTAAGAAGTAACAGGAGTATTTTGCCTGTGAAGGGAACTGGAACTAAGGAAACGTTGAGTAATGCATGAATAAAAACCTGAAATCTCAGATACAGATATAAAAAAGTTTTTCTTTTTGGTTTTTTTTTTTAAATCAGGGACTGATCTGTTGAAATCATGTGCATGGAAGCTATGACCAAAAAAGGGCTGAATTATTGTGTGGCCGAATTTGAGGAGGTAGGAAGGTCCCAGCTGCTTCTGCAGTGGGGGGGGGGAGTAAGATCTGAGGTGTTGCTGTACCCTCAACCCCTGACAAAGACACTGATCAGCTACATAAGGCTCTCACAGGCACTTGGAAGTGCTCAATATTGAGCCTGTAACGCGATGCTCCCCCCTGAACGTTCACACAGTGGTACAGTCCAAGTGCAGTCTGCTCAGTTCCTGATCTCACTGGAATCGCGATTCGGAAATCCGTCCACGGTGCGCCGTGGTTACCTAGAGTGGCATGCCACCAAGACTCGTATCTGGTTTTTTTTGTGTATATACCAGTTACTCTAGCCATTTGGTTTAGTACTAATACCACTGTCTTCATTACTACTATACTACTATATCTGTGCGTCTTTACTCCTTGTTATGTTTAACAGTGTAGCATCGATACGTTTGCAGTAGTATTGTATGGCTTTTAATGTTCGGGCTGGACTGCAAGTGGATTGAGAATGTACTCCAGGTGACACTTTATCAATAAACTGTGACACCTTTGCTCGTGCCTGAATGACATCGTGGAGAAGTCCTCCTAACCGTTCTCTTTTGAGATTCTGTGTGAGAATCACCTCCGATCCCTCCCACAAGGCAGCCCCCTTTCCTGTGCCCGGGGGATGAAAAGGCTTTAGCTAAACTTAGTCTAGCCTAGTCTTCGGGTTTTTTGGGGGGGATTTTTTCCCTCTCTCCCCAATTTGGAATCTGCACTGGCCTCTGCTCCTGTCTGCACACAAAGGGAGGGGCGGGAAGTACGGCTAGTCTCCATTCAAATTGGAAATTGCATTAGTTGAAATAGAGTAAAATAACCGTGTTTAGCTTAAAAGGGGGGAAGGCTGCGTGCAAAATAACCGCTCCCTTTGTGCCAGCCGTAGTTTGTTCTGCCTCTTCCCGGCCTTCTCCGCCAACTGCTCTGACTC
>JAOYSI010063604.1:10110-23426 GCA_025775065.1 Hiodon alosoides | reverse complement strand
AGACACAGACACACAAAGAGACACAGATGCACAGACACACAGAGAGACACAGACGCACAAACACACAGAGAGACACAGACACACAGAGAGACACAAACACACAGAGAGACACAGACACACAAAGAGACACAGATGCACAGACACACAGAGAGACACAGACGCACAGACACACACAGAGACACAGACACACAGAGAGACAAAGAGACACAGACACACAGAGAGACAAAGACGCACAGAGAGACACAGACGCACAGACACACACACACAGAGACACAGACCCACAGACACCCAGAGAGACACAGACACACACAGAGAGACACAAACGCACAGACACACAGAGACACACAGACACACAGAGAGACATAGATGCACAGACATACAGAGAGACACACACACACAGAGACACACACACACAGAGACACAGACGCATAGACACAGACGCATAGACACAAAGAGAGACACAGACGCACAGACGCACAGACACACAGAGAGACATAGATGCACAGACACACAGAGAAACACAGACGCACAGTCACACACACACGGAGACACAGACGCACAGACACACACACACAGAGACACAGACGCACAGACACCCAGAGAGACACAGACACACACACAGGGAGTGACATGCAAGTTCTCGGCATGCTCACAGACACTGCAGAGCTTTTGAAAGCTGGAGGTGTGCTTATGCATGCGTCTCCCTCATTAACCCCACCCCCGTCCCCCAGGTGTGCACATCGCATTGTCTAGTCATCCATTGCAATGGTCAACCACACGCCCAAGACTCTCACATTGGGCCGGGCTTTTTCAGTACACAGAGCTAGGCGTCTCCAGTGAAAGTACAGTGAAAGTTTTCCGAAAGGGACTTTAATATTGATGAGATGAAATGTGCATGCAGCACATGCCTGAGCGTCTGCTAAAATAGCCACTTCCTGTCACGTTTCACCCATCATTCAGATTCATAAACCGTGACGTTAGAAAGACAATGGAGGTCGAAAGCAGGAAACACGCAGTGACTCTGGCCAAGTACAATGACAGCGTACGCCACTCCCACCACAAGAAAAATGCTTAGGGCCGGCCTCCAGTTTTAACCTCCATTGTATGATTTATTAAAAGGTTTTGAGCAGTGTTTAAATCAAAACCCTAGTTTTTTCGTTTTGTTTTTTTTACGTTAATTATATGCGCATTGGTATAAACGCTCTTTTTCCACAACGCACATAGAGAAACTAGACACTAATAGAGTGCTCCAGATTCTGTTGAAACGTGTTTCTGGTTTCATTTAACATTTAAGAGTGGGAATGCATATGTAGGGCACTGTATGTGCTGTGTGTCAGAAAACCTAGAAATAATAATATGCAGTATTGTAGCAAGGGGCTATGGTCGCTAACATCCAACAGCATGCTAGCATCACCAGCAACAGATACGCTATATTCGGTCCTATTCAGTGCTTCACTTAAAGTGAATTGTGCCAGGAATTTCTATCAACCAATTTCTGCTCAAATCTGATCTTTATAACCTGAACCGTTTGTTCATACGTACATATTCTACGTAAATATTGACTGTGCAAACTTTCCCTTTCGGTTAAGTAGCAGGCACTGAAATGGACACCCAAGAACACCTGTACTGATGATGGTGCGTCCATAAAGAAAATATAACCCTTTGTGTAATGTGAGAGTAGTTACAAAAGGGGCCCCTATGGCCAATTATTATTCAAACTAATGAGCAAACAATGCGGAGTGGCTCAAATGTTCAGCATGCCAAGGTTTGTGCAGTTCACGGCTGAATAGGTTCCTGAGATCAATTGGTTTCATAGACCAGGCAGCTTTCAATGAAAAACAGCAAGGCATGAGCAAAGTGTTGCCATGGCGACGGGCACAGCCTGCCGAGGTAGCATCTCCGAACGTGCAGAGACACCCAGAGAACATCGGTTTAAGCCACTAAGGTGGCGAAACGGGCGCTGTGATAGGTCAGCACCTGGCGAAAGCAAACACATTACCATTATAAAACTTTAGATGCAAAAAAAAGAGAGAGAGAGAGAGAGAGAAAGAATGGTTTACCATCACTGTCCGACCGTTGTAAACTAGGAGAATAAAACACAAATAACAGTTTACATTTGCAATGCACAGACACAAACAGCAACTGGCATCAGAACAGCCAGAGCAGACACAAATAGTAAATGCCAATGATGATTGGTTAAGCGAGGCTCCCAATGGTAGCTGACTTGGATGAGTAAGAATTTCTCTCACAATATATTTTTTTAAATACTGCATGTTTACGCGTAAATGTAAATGTACAGGATTTTTCCTGGTCAGGACCACTAATGAAAAATCGTTAGAGCTTTAAATAGCCACGATGGATCTGAGCCAGCCCACACCACTTTTCAGTTCCCATGCCAGGCAACTAGAAATATTTTAAGAACTCTAATGTGGAACTTCAAGGTCACCGGATTTGTTGGGGGTCAGGGAAGACCTTAGGGGAGTCAAGATGGCTGCAAATCTGACAAAACTTTCGAGCCCAGTAATACACATTCACACGTCTATAACTTTGGCTTTTAACGCGTCCCCTTCCATCCCTGCAAAAAATAGAGGGCACTGTTGAAATGCATCTGACAGACCTACCTTACGTATCCGTCACAAATTTGCGCCAACAATGATCCATGCACTTGATTGTGAATTTCAAGCTCCTTTACCGATTAGCCTGGCATGTCATGCATTCACAAGCAACACTCAGCTGAAACGGTGGTATTGGATGGTATAATGCTTTGGGATGCGATTTGCGACGTGGAGAATAACTCATGGCGTCTCTCGTCCAAAGGGACCCGGCGACATTAGGAGGGTGGGTGAAGGGAGCAGAGTGTTGTCTACAGGAACATCTCAGAGCCTAACTGCACTCATTCTGTCGAAGGTCTCAAAGATGATTCGTGTTCCTATGATTTACGCCAGATCTGTTATTCGTTGTTTTTTTTCTCCAGTAGTAGGAGTTTTATCTTTTCTTTATTTCACCTGAGTTCTGAGTCTGCAGAACAGTGGTGAGAACGTGCCGGTTTGATCGCGGTCTTTGAGCTAACAAAGCCAACACAGAGTGGCTCAATTAACGAGGACGTTGCCTCGCTTTTGTCAATGCAAGTTCCCTTCCATTCCACACAAGGTACTACACATTTATTCTGGGCAGCTATTTGGGTACTGATAGCCTTTCATTATGTTTTTAAAAAGTACCATTTCAACACTAAAAGCATTTCTAAACTTTTTTTGACCAAAGGAGCCCGTGTCCCCACCAGGTTAATTCAGCCTCAGCTTTATTGAAGTGACACTGGCAATGACAGTGGTTATTCTGGGGCACCCAGAGGAGCGTTTTTGGCTCCCACATAATCCCACATTATTTCACTGTAAAGCTCTGCCGCAGAGGGATTACAGACGTGAAGGGGAGGACCACACACAGGTGCATGCTGCAGGGCGTCGATTTGACACCAGAACCCACTGAGACCCAAAGAGGTGCTGCTGTGGTTGCCCGTCCCGAGGAGAGCTACGCCACGAGTCCAGTTAGGCGCAGAATGGCTCAACCAGTCATCTCCCTCGGTCTTGTTCACACAAAATGTGACACTCCGCTGCGCTCAAGGTCAAACCTCGGATCCCCGCCTCATTAAAAATGTAGATCGCCAACAAAGCCCAGGATTAGACGGCCAGAGGAGCTATTAATTATTAATTGGATAAACGGCCTGATACAATGCCAGGGAGCCATTTATGCACAGGTCATGAATTTTACTATCTGACGGGAACGCCTGCTAAGATGGCGCCACGTACAAAATCTTGGTCAAGAGAAAAACCTTGCAGAGAACGAGAGAAGGAGATGCACCTGGCAGTGAGCAGTAGAGACTTTTAAGGCAGTTCGGTTTAAGCCCTGGATTTGGTCTGTTTCGGGGCTCAATATCTCTCAGGAATGAATACAGCAGTTATTTCAATCCCTGCCGACTGGGAGAGAGGTGCAAGTGCTTTTAAATAAATGCTGGACGTAAACAAATAACATAGTTTTGAATGGGGGCGCTAGGGTCGTCAGGCTTTGCAGTCCTAAGGAGCGAACGCATCGAAATAGCAGGTCTATCCGCGAAGCTGAATGTCAGAGCAAGGGCAATTAATTTCCCATAACCGAAGCAACGCACTTCAGCTTTCATCAGCGTCCAGGTCTGAGAGTGGGGACTTGTTAATGGCAGCGGAAAGAAGAGACTTCTGTGGCGTCTTGGTAGTAGCGGCACTTACGCGAGGGCAATCTTACTAGTTTCTGGAACAAACACCCCAGTCCATTATGGTGTTCAATTATGGAAAACTATTGGTCTTCCACAGACTGACTTTGATCTGAAGGCAATTGCATTGTCCCAAAGATAAATTCAGATGTTTGCCAAATAAGCGTTTTGTCTTATCGGTCAACCTACCGATATGTTAAAAATCTATGAGTACTGTCTATCTATACATGTACAAATGCGTGCCTGCTTATTATGAAAAAAGTAGGATCATATTATCATTTTTTCCGATTATTTTCAATTTTTAGGGATATTTCATCATTGGCATACATATGAGTTGTTTTTATTCATGCGTCCATTATTACAGATCACATGATGTAAAAAGTAAACTTGTAATGAAAATAATATTATAACTAATATTATAACTTAGGCTACAGGTTAGCTGTCAGGGTTTTTTTTATCTCAGGTATATTTTATCATTGAATAAGTTCTTGACACAATGTGCGTTTTTATTAATCCATCCATTATTACCGATCACATGATGACTGAAAGCTGTGGGTTAATTTCTTGTTCTTTGCCTGTGCTTTTCATGTCGCTACACCACAGTTCATTCAAAGAAACTCCCGCCGCCACCACTATCGCCGCCCTACGTCACACTGCCACCTCCAAAACAGGTTTCCATAACAACCTCCGTCTGAATTTCTTTAAACTTCTATATTTAGATCATTGCTTCAGATTAACCTCCGAAATTTGGATCTTCCCTGAATTTTTACGTGGGAATGTAAATGTCCAATTCAGCTTGACATCAATATTTATATTTATTGTAAAATGTCTCTTTCTTTTCATTTATCTAAAATGTACTTTCTTACCCAATCCGTTAAAAATGAATTGCACTATTTATTGTGTTATTTCTATTTATGCATTTATCTACTAAAGGTTTTATCAACAAACAAAAAAAAAACATGTGAGTCCCTAATAGTGTAGATGCCTCGAGAAAATAAAGCCAGGTTTATTGCATGAGGTAATTATATTCTTACTCAGTTTAGACTCCTTACGCGCGCAAAGGCAATATAGCGTGACACATGAATGTATAAATGTTTGTGAACCAAACATATTGATAAAAAAAATAAGGTAAAATGAAATGCCAGTCTAATGTAATCGGTTCTCTTCCAGAAATAAGAGGAAACTTTCCTGCGTTTTAAGCACAACTCGGAATCCTAAAACAGGTTGTGTTTTCGACCACAGGAGCGTGGCTTACCCTTGCCGCTCTGGAGGAATAAGGATCCTCAAATAGATTCCAAATCACCGGTTGCCACTTCTTCCAGCGGCTGACTTTGCCTTCGGGTGACAACACGTCCTCAATCCCCAGTCTTTTACCAATATCTTCGTCCTCTCCATCTCCGTTGTCCACATTTATCTCAAACACGTCGAGAGCCTCTTCTGCGTCTCTGTGTTGCCGGTAGGTCATCCAGCAGCACGGCTCCACGTCGGTCTCATCGATACCCCAGAAGGACAACTCTTCCTCGAAGAGCGGACCGCAGACATCTGCCGGGCAGTGAAGTTTTCCGGTTCTGTAGTAGTTGAGGACATAGGCAAAAACTCCAGGATGGCGGTCAAAAAAGTATTCGTTGGTCTTTGGGTTGTACTCGATGAACCCAGGGACTTGTTGCAGCTGATCCAGCACGGACTCAGTGTCAGACTCGGAGGCGAGAAGAGCCAATCGTGTTCCCGGCAGGGTCCTAAGCGTGTTCCGGTACGTCTCGTGCCTGGTTCCCCCAACGTTGAGGATTATCCTCTCGTTGTCATCAAGCTTGCCCATCGCTCGGGATCAGACATGACTCGAAAAAAAGTATCGAGTATTTTAAAAGTAACAAAGCACAGTGTCGACCTAGATAACCAAGACCCTGGTCCTTCGAGATCGTTCACGGGATCTCTTAAAATTGAGGAAACCCTCCTTTACTTCTGCGTTTTAATCTGAAAGGCTTTTGCATTGTTGTTGGTAATTTGTCAGACGGTCCTCTGGTTTCGCCTTGCGCAATTGAATTCAGCCAGTAGCTGCTCGCGAGGGCGCCGAGCTGGTTTCGTTTAAGACCCTTCCCTTTCCTCCCCGCTTCCCAATCCGGCAGGTGAAGTCAAACGCAATGACAGCGCTTCTCACTACTGGTCTCACACCTCAGCCCGCACCCTCTGGATATCACCCGCCGTTGAATCGAAAATAAAAATCTAAATCTTTCCGCTTTTCCGATATGGTTTTTTATCATCATTAACACTGACGGGGGCACACCCTTAATTTTCTCCGCTACTTAGATGCGTGGTCGTTGATATATATGTATGCGGAACGGGGTGAACTCCTTTCTGTCCACAGAGTTCCACGCGAGGTAGCCACGTACTTTTTATTATCTATACATATTACTTCAAGTGTTGCACGTTGCATTGTAATTCACCTCATAAAGATTCGTGCATTTGTCTTTTTTTGGTCGCGTTAGTAGTCTCAACAGGTCATGTAAAATATACTTTAGCGGTTCCTAAAACATATTTTTTCCCCAAATCGTCTTCTATAACAGGATATGATTCACTACACATATTGTGGCTAAAATTATATTTCAAGCTGTTTGTAGCTATTGTTTTTTTTCTTTTTGGCTGTATGCTGGTATGTGTGGATAAGTAATCATTAACCCGATCTCAATGAAAAGAGGGAGCTGTCCTTTCAGCACGCTCGCGAATTGATATGCATCACTTAATTACATTTTACCAAAGCAGAAACACAATGTACAATACCGATAAGATCACACATATTTATACATGAAGTCGGTTTCAAGCTGAAAATGTGTTAAAAATGGACGGGATAACGCAATAAACGTTACATTTCGTTAAAAGAGAGAGAATTAACAATCACACCTTGCACACAAGCTTGCATTTAGGTGTATCACCTTTACGTGCACAAGCTTTGGCGATCCCTTTTTTAAATATTTTATAACTCGTTATCTGTTCATCTAAGGAGCTTATTTAAGTCTTAAACAGCTCCGGGAAACGAACGTCTCAATGGCACTCTGCACACGGAAACACGTTCACATTAGCATGTGACAAACATGTGATAGTTTGCTACCCCAGCGGAGTCCGTGGTGATCTCGAGGGAAGAGCACAGACAGGCTCAGTGGGCACCCTGTTTCCCTCTGGCAAGCATTAACGAGGCGACACATCTGGTCAGGGCATTTCAGTACGTGCCACCTGCACGCCATTGGTTTCAGGTGTGCCCCGGGCGTTTCGTCCCAAACAGGTAGCTTTTGGACAGCTTTCAAACGACGGCACACCAAGCACGGTTTTTTTTACCAGCCACAACCACCACCTGCAGATCCTCCACTTAAAATAGGGGACTGAGACACAGTGCCAGGTCGCTGATCTTCACAGAGAGCTGGACGCAAACAGTAGGACGGGTGACACACGGGAGAGGTACATTTCTATTCGATGAAGCTACTGCTAAATTTAAAAAGCACAAATTTTATCTCAGAGGCTGGCCTTCCTTGTTGCATATTTTAAATTACAGCCCCGTGGAATGATCTATTTTAGGTGTAGCCCTTCTGGATATATTTGCTGTAAGTGAAGGCTTTGAGCGAGTTGAATGTGTTCACGCTTTAATCTGCTTTGGCGTAGCATATTTCCCCCCTTTACCCTGCACATCTTTCAGTCCCCGCCTGCTGGTAGCTCCTTTAAGTGGGTGTTTTAAACGATGCCTCTCTGGTGCCTATCCCCGAGGGGAAAAACTGGTAATGACACGCGTCCTAGTGCAGAAAGGTCCATGTGATCCGTACAGCACCAGTTTCAGATCTGTGTCATGTCAGCGCCAACTGTGGATTGGAGTCCCCATGCAGTGGCTCAGTTGGTTAACCCTGGCAAGCAGGGCCAGTTCAAGCTGAGAGCCAACAAATCAATCCTTTGGGGCCTCGCAGCGTCGTAATAACTATGAAAAAGTAACTCTGGAATGCTTCTTGTTATAAGCATCCAAATCCCGATAGAAAAAAAAAACCGATAGAAATGGAGCTCATTGGTTAACATGAGGTCACGTGAGCTAACCACCAACGACACAACAACACCTGAATGGACTCATTGGCGCCCTTTATATTTCTAATTGGCAAGAAATAGACTGAGAAAATGGTCACAAAGGCCCTAAATAAAAAACATTCCATGCACAGAGTTCATAGAAATTCTGAGAAAAACACATGGTATTTCTTTTTCCTTGTGCATGTCCATTTGTGTCAGACAAAAACTCCAGAATTTATTATCTCATTGTTATATTTAGGGTGGCACCGGTCTAAATTCATCTCATCTAAATCAATCTGACTTAAACTAACGGCTGTTGTTGCTGCGACAGGAGAGCCGCTGCACGTTGCATTTAAAAAGTCATCTTTCCTGAGTTATGTTTTCAATTCATTCAAGGCAACAGCACCAGAATTTAAAGCGCGTGGAGTTTGAATGCATTTTCTTTTGCACTCAAGTAATCCCATTGGACTTTAGACATAATAAACAAAACAAAGTGCTTTGGAGACCCAAGGTTTTCCATGAGTCCTGTGCAAATCGAGAACGCACGTCTCAGGAGGGCAGAAATGCAGTTTTCTCCCAAGGAAAACGTGGTCGTGGCTAATTGTGATTTAAATTGATGCAAAGCAAACACAATGTGCACCTGACCTGTGGGGGGAACTCGGTGTGGTTGTACACATGAATGGATGTACTTTAAGGTTATGAAACCAAAGAGTCATTTGCAATTACCTAACAAGGGCAGTGACGTGTTAAACTCTTTGTTCGATTGAAGCAGCTGAACACAATAGGTTAAAATTTCAAAAAGACACGTTATTATTCATTGTTTTCTTGGTTTCCAGTCCCTCTAATGAAAAGCGGCGTGTGTACAAGGTCAGCTCGGTGAGATAAAATCAAATTACTAGGTTATAAATCATTGGGTTATAGCACTAGGAAACTCACTAGGTTGTAAACATTAGCTTTGAAACCAAACTTATAGCTTCTAAAACATGATCTTGTTTCCAGGCAGAGGTGTTCATCCTTCACTTCCTAGGATGCTCTAAGAAACTGAAACTGCAGTTCCTAACGAGAGTATACCTTCACTGTAAAACGGGGCTACCGGGTACTTTTCCAAGATTAAATTAGTATTCCCAAGAAGAATCCCTCAAACAAAAATTTTGTTAGCATCTCCCTCAGCTCCGATTCAACCGGTTTACCCTAAACTCAACTCTGTGTCCTCCCATTGTCCTTTGTACCGAACTCGCGGGAAACTCACTGACATCTAAGCAATTCCGTGGCCGAGCGTGTTTAATTTCCCTAAAGTCTTTAACTCTGACTTCCTGACTCCATCTCAGCCACATTCCGTCTCTCCTAGTACTGAAAAGGAGGTTCTGATTTCCAGAGGTGGACAATAACGACCATTCTAGTAGACTCAGCAAAATTCAGAGTTGGTCAAGTTTTGTCTGTAAAACAATAACTTTGAGAAAAGCCCAAATTTTTTTCTGTCAGACAGGTATGCTCCATTTGTAATGGCAATCACTTAATAACCAATATAACGTGGCAAATCCCAAAACCAAAGGTAGCCAACCGACTGCTTTCCTGCCTCCCAGTTCAGCACCATGGACAGCGGCACGCGGAGGGAGTGCACCTTCTTCCCGATTGCCTGCACACAGCTTCATCCACTGATTACATCAGGAATAAAAAGAGGCAAGGGGTGCCTACAGGAGAGTGGCCATTCAATGCCTCTTTGTTTGCATCTTGTTCCCCAGACAGCCCTGAGGTACTGTACTCCCAGCTGCCTAGAGACAGGAGGAAGAGACTCTTCTGGTCGTTTGGTAGTTATTTTAGTTTGACCTTTTCCAAGTGGAAATCCTTAGGACTTATTTTTTTAATTTTTTTTAAACCCTCCATTTATTTGTGTTGGTGACTAAATAAAGAGAGCGACCGCCTTGTGCTTTCCCCAAACGTTGACTTCTGTACTGGTCCAGCCTGCTGGTCCTGTGTGCACACCTGGCACAGAGCCACAACTTCATGACTCACTCATTCATCTAAAAGGAATTAGTCATGGCTGTAGTGATTTAATCACAGCGTGTTTTAGATTCTGTGTTTCATGACAATTCTCGGTGCCTTTTGATGGTTCAGTTGCCTTTTGCTTTCTACTGGTCTCCTGTTTCATGGTTCTTATTGCTTTACCTTTATTGTATTTTCATCATTTAGTTTTAATTACTTGCTTGTCTCAAGTAATATCCAGAAGCCTGAGGTTTTAACCCGGGCTGAAAAAGACCCTTGTCTGATCCAAAATAAATTATCTAAAAATGGTATAATACTGCAACCAACTTGTCAATTAAATAGTCACAGGTGCAAGTAGAGACAATGTTTAAACACAATGCCACCACATCAGCTAACCTACAGTTCACTTACAAATGAGAGCCTCCGCACCAATAACACAGAGAATCCTGCAGGCATCCTTCGCCGAGGATTAAACAAGGGTATTTTTGTATTTAATTAATGATTGAAATCTCTTCCAATAGGTCATAAAATTAATTGGAAGAGGCCAGAGCTCTCCTCCTCTGGTAAAGCGGCTGGGATCCTGTGTTCGGATAAAAATAGAAGCCTACCCCAAAGGTTGTGACTCGCCTGTCTTGAAAGGCTATGGGCATGTCTATGAGTATACCACATATGCCAATTGTCCTTAGTTTAAAATTAGTAATATTGTAGTACTCTAATTATGGAAGAAAGTCAATCAAGGAAGTTCATTGTGGCCTAGCCTGTGAATAGCGAAGGAAGCCTGCAAGATTCATTAAGACATTGTTAAGACATGTTCCTCCCAGCGCCCGTCCTGGTGTGTAGCATTGGATTAGCCAGCAGAGTGTAAAAATAGCAACACGCGGCTCCGTGTCGCGCAGATTCCCTCCGTGCCACTCTCAGCCCCCCTTACACTCTGTCGAACATACACGCGACGGCGGGGCGAGTGGCCGGACCCCCTTCCACTCTGTCAAGCGCACGCGTGGCGTGCCGATCGGCGGGACGAGTGGCCAGACCCCTTCCGCTCCCAATGTCACATTTCCTGTGGGCTGGGCTGTACTGGGGCCACGTGGCAGAGAGGCACGCAGGGCTGTAGAGGAGACCGACCATCACTCTGCTGCAGGCAATGCTTGCAATGGTATGAGCGGTGTCAAGAGAAAAGGCAGGTGGTACGTCCACACTTGCCTTGTACAGGTTGGTAACGGTAGCTTTATTTCCAAGAGGACGGAGCACCAGTCAATATGGGGGAAACCAAACAAGGGACAAACCGTGTAATAATGGTCGACAAACCGCATCTGTAGAATTACTCAACAGGCGTTTTAAATACCTGGAGGAAAACTCAACGTCTCGCATCAGTAGTTTAAAGGGAGAGAGCTCCAAAAGAACCACAAGATTTTAATTAAAAGGCTTCCCGGGTAATTACAAGCCTATCTAAAATTACATATGAATTTTCCGGGGTAATTACAAGCCCAGGTACTGATATGAGTTCAGCTCAACAACAACTACATTTTCATTAATTAAACATACTTTAAATGCAAAGTAGATCAGTTTTAAGACAGGTTCATTTCATGCAAACAGTACAACATTTTTTAGTATAACTAAGTGATTAGTATAATTTAAGAGTGTTTCTAGGCCCTGAGGTGTTCCAGCAAAGCAAATATGTGAGTCTTTTTTTTTTAAATGTCAAAGCGATTAGGCCTACATCGAATTCGTATTGATTCCGTGTTGTTGTAGTGGGTGAGGCAATTTAAACATACTTAATGGAAATTTTTATTAATGAATGTACTAATCTGTGTTCACTAGAAAGATCTGCATCTAACACCTTCATCTTCTGAACCGCCAGTTGTCACAAGGTGCACTGAAATGGTGAGTTCCCCCGTGGATCAAGTTCTCTGGTTCACAATAAACTCACATATATCCCACTTTAAATCCAATCAGCCTCGGTAGTTTGTCATAATATTTTTAATGAATATTCCACAAAAAAACTTAAGCTGTACACCTACGTTGTTTTTCCGTTTTCAATGGCTGTCATTTGTCGAATCTTAACCAACACAAATATTTTGTCATCATTACACATTGAAGCTTCCAGCAAAACTTCCCTTATTTTTTAAACGTTCTCCCCCTGAATACTCACTTATCCATTACCATCAGAAATCAGTAGCCATACAAAAATACATATGACCTATTATAACAACATTCTAGTCAAGTCAATGGAAAATTTCTGTTGACGAATCAATTATATTAAAACGATTAACACACACACACACACACACACACATTTCCAATGTATTCTAATTGTACTTATTGGCTAGTAATCCACAACTGTCCAAGTTAAATGACCACAAACCACACAAGAATGTCACTAAGTAGTTTTATGGATGTCAATTGAAGCGGAGGAATCCCGTTCTGTAGTGCATAAAGAAAAGGATACACTTGTTAACGCAAGACCCTTAAAAGTGAATTGTTTGAATAATTCAACACAAAAGCGAATGTTTCTAGGGCTAAGTGAAGGTTTAAACTTCTGGCACTAAAGGTTGGATCATGTGCCACTGACCTAATGGCTTTGGCTGGTCATTTATAATACATAATGTGTAAAAGTAATACCGTTGTATTAGTGGCCAACGTCACTTACACGGTTTACAATTTTTACATTTATTCACTTATTTAGTTAAATATTTATTGACTTACCTTACTTAGGAAAACATCAGCCATGCCGGGACTTCTAGTCTCCAGCCGGCAACATTAAAAATACATTAAATAAATTACATTGTAGAATTTCTAAGCTTGTATGAGCGGTTCAGTTTTTTAGATTTTGGCGCCACCAGGTGGCCATTATTGAAAACGGCAACATAACGTTTGGGCAAATTGACCTCCTTGATTGAACCATACCTCAGCTACGTCAGGGGTGTCTCGCCCACATTATTAACGAAAGCACTTTAGTCGGCCCAAAGTCCTGGTTCAATACAAACACAGTGAGACCCAGTACTTGTAACGAATGTCTTACAGCTTCGAATCCCAACCATACTGAAATTCAAAACACAGT
>JAOYSI010063593.1:0-23426 GCA_025775065.1 Hiodon alosoides | reverse complement strand
AATCCTGCCGCGGTATTCCCGTTGGAGTGCTCTTGCTCTCGCGAATGTCATCCAATCCCATAATGCATTTGTTTTTATCTTTCCTGGTTAAAAAACCGTTGGTGGTGCCCCCCCCCCCCCCCAGTACAGTGGAAGAACATGTGTGCCTGTCTGACAGTGACATATGCTGTCCAGATCTTTCTCTCCAGTACAGGTGTTTTTTTTTTCTTCTTTCTTTAACTCTGGGCTGTCTTTCAGTGCTGTAAACCATTTAATTGCTCCACGGGCAAGACAACCTCCGAATCGCGAGCACCCGCAGCACAAAAAACACTTAAAAATGAACTCTGTGTGCATGTGTGAGCGAGAGAGCGAGAGAGAGTGCTTGTCATTCACAAGCTATCAGAAAGCCATCGGCAGGCCTACTCGTAGGGTGCCACATTTTCAAGGGAAAATGAATTTCCTGTGGAAGTGCGCTGCGTGATCTGTTCTCTGTGAGATGGCGAAGACAGGGGCGGCCACCTTTTCTAATGGAGCGAGCTTCCCACACTGAAAGACAGAGCCATTAACGCATCTCCTAATGAAGAGAAGCAGCCACGACCTCTGCGGCGTTATAGCGCCGGAGAATCCCCCTTTCCGTTTCCCCCAGAGATTCCCGACGCTCCGCTAGAACTCGGGAAGAGTCTTTTATCTGGGAAACACGGCGCCTTTTGATAGTAAAACAGAAAAAAAATTCCTCACAGGTCAGGGCGGCCGCGCAGCTTTGTTGCTTTCGCGTCTGCTCAGTTATTGCCCGTCTCCATGGTTACCCTACCTGGTCCCTTTCGTAGATCAAAGCAGAAGAGTTGCTCCGCCATTGGCCCAGGCAGAGCTATGATTTTGACACTGAAAAACCCAGCAGGAGCCCAGACTTTCCACCATCTAAATCAAGACGAGACTGAATAAACTTGGTTCCCCATTCTTTTTATTTCCCTCCCACTGCTTTCCACACAAGTACGACACAGCGTTGGTTTCATTGAGCTATAGTTATAACAGCGGACGTTGCTGTTTTAGAGAAGTTGCCCCCAGCTTTGGAAAGTCCGGGCCAAAGCTCGGGGCAGTCGGGCCGGAGCCCGCACGAGCAGAAGCGGCGAAGCTCTCCGGCGCATTTCCCGGATGCTTCAAGAGCCCGCGTTGGTGAAGCGAAGACGAATTCAGAGCATCGGGAAACCCATACAGAACTCAATTAAGTTCATCATCGCCTTCAATTCTCCCAGCACCGCACCCCGCATGCACTGCCTAGACCGATGCCACATAACTTTAACTGCCAAATATGGAGCTGTGGCACGCAACACAGCAACGGGCAAAGTCGGAGGGCTAATGAACATTTAAGGTTTTGAAGATGATAACGTTCAAGGTAATGCAGAATACAGATTAAAAATGCCCTCAACCCTGTGATGAACTGGTGGATGCTGAAGCTTTACTTTATAAAAATGCAGCTGAAAGAAAGCCAGGCTTTTCATAGACTGGAGCGCTGAGATACTTAGGAACTGGTACATTAAATCCGACAAAAATACTTCACTTAACATCAGGAAACTCAACATCAGGAAAACTGCAGATGACCACCGGTATTGAAAACTAGCTCTTTTTTTTGTCAGCATAGAGAAGTAATTAGACAGCAGGGGTCCGTTTGTCTTTGACAGCAACAGACGATCAACAGTCTTCCGCTAATAACATCTTTTTTCCCCTGCCTGTTAAGGCAATAAAAATGTCCACACAACGTACCAAATGCTGTTCGGTTTGGCGAGGGGGTTTAAAAAGAACGGCGCTTGCACGAACACGCAGGCGGTTTCATCTGCTCCGCAGAAGACGCGCTCGCCTTACAGCGAGCATTTCCGACGTCGCTCACGTGTTCGACTTCCTGAGCGCACTTTCATAAAACAAAGCCCGACTGCCGGATATCATACGATTCCTGCGCAGACAGGATCGCTGCGTACAGCCTAGCCGCCCCAGCTGCTCAGGAAGTGGTGGTGGCTGCTAGGGCCCGTGTGGCGGTGAGGAACCTGCCTTGCCCTGTGGCACTAACGAGTGAAAATGTATGGGGGAAAAAAGGCACACCTGGTATGGAGTCAGTTAAGGAGCTCCACAGTCCATTGATATATATCTATGTTATAGATTATATACATATATATATATCATAAAGAAACCTCTGTCTCATGTACAGCAGCTACACACACACACACACACACACACACACACACACACACACACACACACACACACACACACACACACACACAGAGGGAGGTAGGTACTGGGAAATATTTACATAAAAACACAGAGAGAGATACTAATCATGGAATCCTGCGAGGCAGATGGAAAAATCTCACAGTAATCACGCGACGAACAGAAGAACATAGGTTGAACGGTCCACCGGGTGGCGCTGTAGAAGGAAGAGGCACTGTGACTCACCAGCTGGCCCTCGTGGCTTAGGCACTGGCTGACCCTCGTATTCAAAAATCACTGTCATATACAAATGCACACATCCACGAATCCACTGTCCGTTAAATGAACACCACAGACTTCCGTGCGACCACCTGACCCTACTCTTGGGCTATTGTTTTGAACTGAAGTTCACTGAGAAGTTGGGCCGTTTCTGCCAGCTCACCGCGGCTGTACGAACACCACTGTTGCCTCAACACTTCTCACCTAGCAGGGGACTGAAAGCAGCGGCTAGCGTGGGAGCCAGAGGGTCTGGACAAAAACCTGCACTGCGTGCGCTCTTGTACAAAGCTGATATTTCACAAGCTGTTAAATAAAACTCCTCCATGGCTGAGGTTACAGCTCTGCAGTGACAGGAAGCAGGCTGAAGAATAGCCACCTGACCCGTTTCAACAGGTCCACTTCCGTGTCTCTCGCTAGGTCAACTCGAACGGCAAAAGGAAGATCTTCGATCGAGTAAACGACGGAACTTGTATTACGGTCCTGAGCTCAGGAGGGGTCTCGCGCTTCGTGTTGTCGTGGATACAAAGCGGAATCACCTAAATCAAGGAATACAGAGGTGCAGACAGATGACTATTCTTTGAGGCAAAATCGGGCCTTACTGAAAATGAATTCATTCCCAGGTTGTGGAGGGATGGAGTGAACAAGAAAGCAGGAGTAACTTGCCTGGAAATAGTCAGAAATGCAGTCCCTTCCTCTCTTCCTCCACCAGCCAAAACACACCTGTTAAGATTATATCTTACCTCCGAGATCGTCTTTGATTCTTTTCTCTTGGTAATTGAGGCTAACTGTTAGAACCTTGGGAATTTCTGTGCTGTGAACTGTTGTGTTGTTGTCAACAATTGTGTAACAATTCTGATCCTAACCGGAACCCGTTATTGAACTGATGTTACTTCCCTGATTATGAGTAATTAGACTGGGTAAGAGTCTGATAAATGGATAACATGTGAAATGCGCGGCTGCCCAGTTGAGGGCTTTGCGGAGATGCACAGCCGGTTACCAAAGACAGGGCCATCAAAGGAATTAAATTAGGCACTTGAAGAGCGAAAGATTGCTTTCCAAGTTGTCCTTGTCCTTGTTCAGTAAATCAAAAAAAGCACTTTCAGCAGTATTCACAGGCAGAATGATCCCACAAACTCTCCTCATTTGTCAAAACACGGTAACTACAGTTCAAACTAAACAGCTCCAAATGTACACAGTACAAAGGGATAATATGTATATAAATATATCCACTCAATTTTAAAGTAGAAAACTGTTCTTAGAAAGTAAACATTCCAAATCCATGTGCTCCACTCACATGCAATTTGCACCATATTTAGTCCTTGGGAAAAGGACAAAAATCTGTTTCCCTCCGCTGTAAGCTTAAGTCTGACCGGGCTCGTACTATTGTTCTGCTTACAGGCTATTAAGGGCCGTCTGAATGTGAAACATAGAGGCGTCGAAGAGGACACAATGCAAGTGCACAGCTCATCAAGGCAAGAAAGAAATTATGAAATAAAACAAATGTCTAATGGAAACATCCAGCTAACCAGCAGAGTCTGTCAGTCAGGAGGCAATAGGGGCGGGGACTCCTGAGGATGAGAGGATTTGTGTTTTCCCCTTGTCACACCCCACCCCCCACACCACCCCTCCCACCTCTACCTCAGCCCAAC
Organism: Hiodon alosoides; assembly: GCA_025775065.1. NCBI lineage: Eukaryota > Metazoa > Chordata > Actinopteri > Hiodontiformes > Hiodontidae > Hiodon > Hiodon alosoides. The sequence goes on along the minus strand of JAOYSI010063593.1, from coordinate 19,317 downwards.
TGGCTTAACGAACAGGATGTCACATGGGACAGAAATTCAGCTGCCTTCCAAATCAGATTGGCACAGGCATCAGTTTCACCTCCACAACCGCCGCAATCCAAAATAGTTAAATCCCAGGCCCTTTTTTAATATAGTCCAGCTATATACATGTATGTAGCTATACATGTAACTTCTGCATTGATCTCCTGTTGTCATTAGGTTGCAATGTCTGAATATATATTCAGAAATACCGTCTCAAGGCCCCAAAGCATATATCAATATAAACCGACATATATACTCAGCTTTACAAAACATAGTCATTAGCAGGCTGTTACTAACTTTATTGTTACATTTTACATTTTAGTTGCTTAGCAGACGCTTTTATCCAGAGCAACTTACACAGTTTACAATTTCTACATTCATCCACTTATATACACACACACACACACACACTAATATACAGGCTATGTTTTACAATTAAATTGGTAGGATATGATTATTTTTCCCATGCAAGAAGATAAAATTGTCGATTGCTGCCGGTGACAAGATGAACAGATTTACTTTTCAAAATCCCTAACAGTGAAACCCAGCGGATTTCACAGTAACTGCCGCGCTACAGATACGAATATCAGGCAGACATGCAGGTGCAAAAGATTGCTGCTATGCAAGAACCCGGATCAGTGTCCCAAATCAGCCTGATACCAGCTCCCTCGTCAAATTATTTTATTATTACTGGAGGCTGCTAGCGTCAAATCTTTGGCTCCGTGAGATCCTGACCTGCGAATAAATAGGTAAGTTGCAATGTCTGACCTTTGCTGAACCTCTGGAGTTCAATAAAAAAACCCAAGAAACATTTGTGGAAAGCCTTTGTAAACGCCCATGGGTTGTGGAACAAAACTGGCACGATTACTGTGAAAAAGCCCCCATGCCAAACAAAAGGTAACAGCTACAAACACCGAGACGCATGCAAAACATCTGAGAAAAATAAAATGAGATTGGTGCTCCAGTATCAGCTCAGCCCATAATGCGCTGGATGGATGGAATATTCTCATTCTCAGTTTATTATTACTATTATGTTTGGGGTCAGGGATCTTCAGCCTACATGAACAGAGGAGTCCTTGGAACATGAGGACGGGGGTCTCACGGAAGCCATGTGGCAGACACACAATCCCCCTGCACACACACAGACATAAACTTTATATACTTTATAAACTACTTTGACCAGGCCAGTCAGCAAATTTACAGATAGTCAAAAAGTGCAGCAGCATCGAGACCCAGAAGGACCCCCCCAGGCTACCTGCAGCAAGCCACCTGTGCGACCTTTCCCAAAAGGTTAAGCCGGGGGGTGTTCCAACAACAAAATAAGACCCAACAGCAAATTTTCCTCCTGAAATCGCCCAGTGCGATCCATTCAGAATCATCCCCAGACCATCTGATCAATCTTTCATTTGCCGTCCTTAACTACATTGGCACTCTAAACCGCTGGCAACCTAGCCAAACTGGCAGCTTTTATCGGCAGGCTGCCGGCGATATTTGTTTTGTTCGGTAATTGTTTGCCCCCACATACAGACGTGACCGACACACTGTTGTGGCTATTGGGCACTAACCTGCCCGAACCTCCTTTTTTCATTGCAATATTGTTTTATAAAAGGAAATCTTCATTATGGTATCTCAAGCATTAAAAAGCTCTGCAATAGGCTTTCACCTCCAAAAGCAAAGACAATTATGCGTTACATTATCACTTTGGAGACAGTTCACTGAAAAACTTGTTTAAAGTCTATGTTCCTGTCCCAGTTCCTTAAAATATAAAGTGGAGAATGGCCAGTAACGGTTAAAAAAACTTAATGACACCCATTTCATTATTCATGAATGGGATGGGAAATTCTGCAATCTTAATTTCAAAGAGGGGCAAACAAAACAGCAAGAGGACTTTAAAGACAAACGCAGGGCGAAGGCCAACGTCACGGACACTCCGGGACATACTACTTGACCGAACGTCAATTCCGACACAATCAGGAAACTCCCAAAAGTAACCACAGATTGGGAGCGCCTCTCACTGAAAGACCATGGGGGGTGAAGTAACTCACAGAAAGGGTTAGGCCTGTTTTATTGCGTTTCACACGCGGCGGTGCAACGAGGATATTACGCATCATGGCGGCATCTGTTTTTAAACCGTCAGATGGGCACTTCACAGCAAGTCCTTCTGAGAGCCATATCGACGCGGTGGAGTAAAAGGCCGGCTGCCGTTTCAACTTTTACAAACCGCTCGCTTGTGCCCAGAGGCTTAAAATAGAAAGTGCACATTTTCCCCAGTGACTAATGCTTAGACACGACTCTGGTCACTGATGACTTGAGAGAGCTCTCATCCAGGAAAGTAAACACACACCAACAAGAACACTGGGCAGTGCAGGGGGATTCAGATCGGGATACTACCCAGAAACCTGTTTGTCCAACATCACTAACGCAAGTGAGGGGAAATACTGTGTGTGTGTGTGTGTGTGTGTGTGGTGCGTGTTTGTGCGCGTGTGTGTGCGCGTGTGTGTGTGTGTGTCACCCTACCCCCAACCCCTTGAGGTTGACAGAAACGTGGGTGGATTAATTTGGTTTTATTAGCTCTGAGTATATCTATCAAGAAAGGATTAATACAACGGAAAATGTGATATCCGGAACCATTAAGTGTTAGTTAGTGTTTTAATCAAAGCACTCTCAAACTTGCCGTGAATGAGCTCTCGCTGTGAATTCCTAATGCCTGCTTTTGGAGAGAAGAAGGAAAAAAAAAAACGCTACAAAACTTCGCTGAGAACCCAGTTTGTGGAGTCAACATAGCTTCAGAGCATCTCCAAGCCACAGCAAGATGATGAGGACGATGATTTGTACCAAAAGACTTCCGACCGACGCATCCAACCGCGGCCACTTCGCTCACATCCTATAGGACGATTGCTAAAAGAGGAGGGGCTTGGAGAAGGACTCGATGACAGGCCAACTCGGCGATTGGTTTTGGTGCGATTCGACCAGGTTTGGCCCAAGTGAGTGACGCAGGAGAAAAATCGTGCAAACAGGACCTGCCTGTAAGTAAGGTAGGCTCACGTGGGAGAGGAACGCAGCACGGCGAGACGGGGCCAGGGATCCACCTGTGATTATTTCCCGTAAATGACTGCCACCCGCCCCAACTGTGTAATTGCGATCTCAGTGCCTCTATTTTAAGCGCAGCGAAAAAGAAAGAAAGCTCCCAAAATCGGGAGGAGGGAGGGAGGGAGGGAGGGGCGCCTCCTTCTGGAGCCTGGTGCAAGGTTAAACAGAACGCTTACCCGTGACTCAGGAGCTGCGTCTGTCTCGGAGGCACTGACCCGGACGCACGGGGCGGGTGGGCACACTCCGTCAGGTCCCAGAGTCTTAATCAGCTGGCGGATCAAGGAAACCTGCCACGGCGGCCAGTCAGGCGTGCGGAACCATTCAAAATGATTTCTTAAGCAAACCGGGGGAGAAGATAAACAAAACAATCTGATCATTCATGGTGGCGTTAATCAAGTTTTCCTGGGAGAGGAGATAACTGAAGCTCCAGAGAGCCACTGATTGAATTAAGCCAATCAGATGGGAAGAGAGTTTCTCTCTGTTTATCATGGAGCATAAAATGTTTCCTGGCAGACCGAAGAAATGTGTCCTGCACACAGCTTGTTTGTCACAGGAAGGTCAAAAGGTCCCCGGTACCAGCTGAACTGCTCCTACGCTAAACGGAAAGCCCGCTGAGGTCCATGAAGGTCAGTGAAGGAGAACGCCTTTCTCGAGGTGTTGAGCCACATGCACAGATATGTTTTGCATCGCTCCCCAAACCCCATATCTCATAACCTGTTAGCGGAGTAGCATTTTTACCATTCATCTCATCTCCTGTCAGTTGTGAATTCACCGTAGGTTCATAGGTCCACCACTGAGGCCTCCGCAACAGTGAGGCAGAGGACAGCTGCATGTCGCCTGGAGATACCCTCAATCCTGCCCGACCGTTTACTTCCACAGGAACAGTCCGAACAACCGGCATGCAGCCTTTTTTACCCTCAAATGGAACCCCCCTTAAAGACAAATATCCATGATAAGAGGCATTATTCAACAGCACATCAGCTCCTCGAGGATTTGAACCTAAAGCAACGGCCCTTAGTTTATTGCATTATTTATTGACTCCTTCAGGGGTACACATACAGTTATCGTTACAGTTTCACACAGCGGCTGACTCTGTGCATCCCCTCAGTAACTTGGCTCTCTGCGTATCTGCATAACTTTTTTGTTTTGGCGCTCAAGCAGTGCCTTGAAGCACAAATTACGTCGTGTGACTGGTGCAGAATGATGGAATAAAGTGGCTGGAGGAAAGCGTGAAACGAGTCAACAACATAAAAAAGAAATGAATAAAAAAAGTGAGTTAATCATTAGGGTCAGCGTGGTGGTGTACCAAGATTAGCAAAAGATTGTTGGTCCACATTTTATACTTACAAAATGTTCTTACTAAATCACTGTGTGTGTCTGTGTGTGTGTGTATATATATATATAAATACACATATAAACAACGAAAAAGAATGAACAATGCATTTTGTATCATTTACATCCTTTTATTACCAGGCAGTTGACAACATGAGAAACTGCATTGTCACATCGAAAGCCGGAAAACATCTCACTACAGTGGGTACACACACTGTCTCCGCCCCAAAAGATACACAGTGAGGCGCAGGCAAGCTTCACGGCGAAATGAAATGCCTTGACGTCCTGTGCTCTGGTATCTTTAACAAGCTCCTGACAAGTCACACAGCAGACCCCCTAGGCAAGGTGTATCGTGTGTCTACATGGGGAGGGGGGTCCCACAGGAAAGAAGGGGGCGAGGAAAGAAATCAGCACAAATTACAGGCGGGAGCCGGTGGGATTACAAGGCCCGCACTTCCTCTTGGCGGCAAAGCAATCCTCGCCAACGCGGCACAGGTTTCCCCGGAGCTTATCAGCAGCGGCGCTTTGGCGGGAGCTACGGCGGTGTAACCAGGGTGAAGGGGGCGGAGCCAAGCCGGGGAACGCGCTCACCTTTACGAGTTTCTGTGTGAAGAACACTCGGGGAGGGGCACGCGGTGAAGCGGAAGAGAGACCCAGGAGTGATCATTCATGTGTGCTGGGAAGTACAGCTGATACACAGTCTTTATATGTCTGTAGACTTACATAAAAAACAGCATCTGGAGTGTCGGGAGTTGAGTTGAATGCCTCCCCCCCAATATTAAAATACTTCAATTGTTCACGCACGAACAGTCCATCCTGCCCCAAAATGATTCCTACAACAACCACCCCCCTCCTTTCAGCGCCACTCAACAAATACACAATCTCTTCCATGGGATTAGCTCTTTGCCGGAGGATTCCCGCACAGGAATGTGCCCGGTTCTCTGTGACTTCTTTCTTTTCTCAGCGAGGCGAAGGCACAATGGGTATGTGGGAACGGTTCCAGATCGCTCTCGTCGAATTAAAATACCTCCAACCAAACCTGTCACAAACAGGATTCAGACTCGGGACGCTGCCAACGGGGCACTGCACACTGAGCTGAGAGCAGGCTTATTGTCGAACGAAATCAGGTGTGATGGGGCAGTAACAGCGGAGACACAGTTTATAAGTAACGTTCCCGTAACGTTGCATTGAGGTGGTGGTGCTGCGGCTAGGCTCTGGAAACGCTGTAAGAACGTTAGCATGCTGAGACACAATAAGTTACACACCACAGCTTTCAGTAAGCAAACAGAATGGCAAAATGGTTTTGAGTGCTCACCTCAAATTTCTACAAAAAATGAAATGACTTTTCGTCATTCCCTATGGTTTGCTATCTTGTTTCGGTTGTGATGTCACAGCTTATATCTAACTCAACGGCTTGCTGACAGTACCCTCCTCCACTCACACGCACCATAAGGGTCACACAAAAAGCATCCCGAGATCCCCAGTCAGCATTGGAGAGGACGATCGCCGTCCCATTTCATTTTAGCTGTTCCTCCAACGCCCCAGAGGAATGCTAAAAAGCGACACCGGTGGGAAAAGTCCTGGGTTCTGACAGCTGACGTTTTGCATGCGTGTTCATCTGGGCGTAACAGTTCAATAAACGGTTCGTTTTGCACGCGTGTTCATCTGGGCGTAACAGTTCATTAAACAGTTCGTTTTGCATGCGTGTTCATCTGGGCATAACAGTTCATTAAACAGTTTGTTTTGCATGCGTGTTCATCTGGGTGTAACAGTTCATTAAACAGTTTGTTTTGCATGCGTGTTCATCTGGGCGTAACAGTTCATTAAACAGTTCGTTTTCCTAAACTATTTTTTTAGTTGCTTAGCTGCAGTTTGATGTTCCACCCATTTATACGCCTGGATATTTACTGAAGCGATTCTGGGTAAGTTTCTATCATTGGACCAATCCTGTGACGCTCAGATCTGAACCACCCAGCAGCCTTCCAGAAAATGGTAACTTTAAATAGCGCACAACAATGCTCTAACCATGTTAGAGAATATACAAATCGGATAAAAAATAAGATGAAATTTTATGAAAGGATAATACGTAGGATGTAACCTAGCCTTCATTCACCTTCCCGCGGGGCTATGGACCTCCATGCAAACACAGACTGCTTGCCTTGCTCCTCACTGCCAAGCGCGATTCAAGTCCTCGCAAGACGGCTGTCAGCGCGATTACCTCCCTGACTGCTTAAGTGAAACGGAACCTGAAGGGTGAAAATGGCTGAGATAATACAAATCAGATCACCCTTCCCACCACCACCACCCCACTCCCCACCCCCGTGAAACTGGGTCAGGAATTGGCCTCCATGATGGACTTGTTCTGTGGTAACAAAAGTTGGTACATAACGGGGGGGGAGGGGGGGGGGAACTCAATGCAGACATTAACCCTAACCCTAACACACAGGGTTGAGTTGCAGTTGAGTGTGAGTCATGTGCACAAACTGACCAATCAGACCGGAGACCCTCGCTTTGTGTTAGAACTCGGGAAACAACACCTGAAATGCCATTGACAGCCTGTCCAGTGCTTGAGCTAGGAAACCTCCCAAGCACATCACGGTTTCGCCAGTTCAGGGAAGGCTGACTGGCTTTCACTCAGAGCCAATCACATATGCCAAAATGGCCTGGCATGGACCGTAACTGGAGGGGCGCTTGATGAGACAATTAGCGTAGCAGAACACTGTTTTGTTGTGACTGCCCGAGATATTTACAAATAATTTTATAACTGCCGAGAATTGCTTTATTAGTTATTATTTATATCATATTAATATTATTTAACAGATGCCTTCGCACAAGACGTAAGCAAGATACAAAAGCATCACATAGTAGAAGAAAAACCAACACATAGTAGTACAAATAGGTCCTCAGACAGAAGAACAGAGCAATATTGTTCCATCTAAATATTTAATGAACAATACTCAAGCAGTCAGGATAAGTGCAGGGAACATCCTCACACCCAGGGCCATGTTCTACAGTTTGCAGTGTACTCAGGCAGGCTAACTACCCTGCTTAATCTGGATGCAATCACGCACCCTTCCGGCCACGGGGTCCACTTGGTAAAACTTCCGAGGTTTCTCATCCGCGAGCAAGAGACATGACCGCAAAAAAAAAAGAGATGGGCAGATGTCTGAACGGCAATGGCTGCCCTGAGAGAGCTGAAGAACCGTTTCCACAACAGGGTACTCTACATCTGACAGCGTCATCATCACCACCATCATGATGTCCTCATCCAGGGGCCTACTCAAAGACACAGCCACTCACAGAACTATTCTCTCCAAGCGCCGTCACGTGAAAAACGCATTGTGTAAATGATGAAATAACGTATTCATGACTAAATCTAAATCTCCGGAGGTCCTCAGCTATGCATACCCGAATTGGAAAAAGCAAACATGTTTCGACCTGTTAGGCTTTCTCTCATCAATATCAATATATTTTCTTTTTTCTCCTTTGGTATTCTGGTATAAATAGGCATTGAATCCATCTATAATTGGAGAACAGTACCAAGATTTAAACTGGCATGTTCTTGTAACATCTCTTTTCTTCATGTTTAACACTACCTTTATCAAAAGTGAAAGTACCCTGAAAAAAACTGAAGAGTGCCTTTTATATATATATATATATTTTTTTTTTCCCCAGCCTTTTCAATATTTTAAGGTTTCACTTTTTTAGTGAAATAAGTCAAGTGTTTGAATAGTTGAAATATCCACTTGGCAGTCACACAAGAATGTTTTTTGTTACAAATTGAATTGTGGCTTGACAAAATCCTAAACAGTATTATCTAAACATAAAGTATGTCTAAACAGTATTAAGATTCTCAATTGAAAATACATTTGTGAGTTCTCCTCGCCTTCGTCGAGACAGAACTTTCTCAGAAAAACTAAATGAAGTTGTGAAGCAGTGTACTTTGTTTGGCGGGGGGGAATAAACCCTAGTACCATTTGCATGCAGTGGAAAAACCATAGAGAATGCGTTTGTCAGCATGCTACCCAAAGCAGCCTTGACAGCCTTGACTCGCCCACTGTCGTCACACTCTGGTTTGAATAGTCACCTTATTTACCGAGCCGCACTGCTGTCGCATCCTGTCCCCTGGCAACTTTCAACAGCCACAGAATGTCCTTGGCCACGTGACACGGTCATCAACAGTCATGTGACACAGTCATCAGTCATGTGACGTGGTCATCCTCGGCCATGTGACATGGTCATCCACATGAAAAGATAAAAAGGCTAAAAAAAAAAACAACCCTTTATTTGATTTGATCAAAGTCATTAGAGAAAGAAAAAATATAGTACTTGTTCAGTCGATCGAAGAGCGATCATATTTCGATTCACGAAATAAGTTATTTCCCCTAAATTGTTCATGAACGATTGCAAATACAACTTTTCTGAGTATTCTGAATGCTGAAATCACAGCACAACCAAATAACTTTTTTGTTCCCCATTAAAGTTTTGAATGGATGTCTGTTGAAGGTTCCATGTTGGCAAGGGGATGGCAGCAGTTGCAGTGTGGATGGTGTCAGATGTGATGGGGACGGGGTGATAATGGGGACAGACGTAACAAGGACAGGATCTACCTCTCTAACTAGTTCTTACATGTGAGGGATTTATTTCACTCTTTCCCTTCCGCTCCTGGTTCCGTTCGCCCCCTCGGTGGTGTGTCTGGATCAGACGACTCTGTCAGTCACTTTGTGAACCGCGGCCGTAGCAGAGGGAGACGGAGCGATTCCTTTTCTGGCCCAGAAACCGCTTCCCTCTGTTTAAAAATCAGTAGCACCGCCTCCCCCCCATAGTCACTGAGAAATGACTACAACTCCCAGGGTTCTCCCGCATTTTTAATGCACAGTGCTTGCGTCTCGGCGAACAGAACAGCTCCTGTTCTCAGTCTGAGGGCCTCCAAGGGCAGGCTCTGCTCCGGCTGTGCTTTGATGGGATGGTAGAAGGCGAATAAGCAGTTGGACAAGTAGACGTGTTGCAGTAGGCGAGCCGAACCAAGGCTCTTCGACAACACAGTCATATGTGCGAAATGTGGCGAGACGTGCCTTTAACTATGTACTTCACACATCCGCAAATCCAATTTTTTCCTTACCGAAAGGAGAGAAAAAAAATGCTGTCACCTTTTTAAGATCTGCCGGAGCGAGCAGGTGCTAGAAATCGCATCCAATCTCCTTTAATCAAATCGCTCTTTAAGCGGCACTTACAGGGCCCTTGGGGTCTGTTAACCCCTAACCCAGTCATCTGAGCATGACTCACTGAGAAGACAATCCAGGCAAACCCCGCTCACCTCGACGGAGTCGAGAAGGAAGCGGGGAGTGGCTTCCCTGGCCCCGCCCGGGCACCGTCCTGTGCAGAGGTGCGTACCGCCGAGTGCCTCTGGCCGCTGTGGCCGGGGGACTCTGAACTGAGGAACCCTCACCTCACCGCAAGGCCAGTGCTCAACACGCACACATTACACAAACCAGACACGCACATTGTGTTTCTTAAACAACCAGGTTTTCTGAAAGTCTGGCAAGGGCAAAGACATTTGTAGTACGTCTCCAGGAGACGGTGAACCATGACACAGGACAGGCCATGAGGCTTGGCACTAAAAGGACATGTTTCAGTCTACCGAGTGGCTTAGTCAGTAAAGACCGATCAGTTAAATCGGCAAGGCTTCTCTCTGCTCATAACAAGCGTGTCCTGACGACTTCCTGGGCAGTTGAGAAGGATGTGCCTATCCCTCAATCAGTGCTGGACCTCTCGTGCGGGCCGTGTAACTCACAGAGTGGAAAAGGGAAGGGTGGATTCGACTAATTCGATCTATTACACCGGGTTCAGTCCCTTTATTATATCATTATTACCCGGTTCACCACCTGGGCCCAAAAAAACCCCAAACAAAAGACGCCGACCGCACTGACCGGGAAAGGCGAGGAGGGGTCACCGTCCGAACACGGCCCAGGAGCGAGTGGGAACCACAAGACAAGACCACTATTGTGAAAAGGCCACACCTGTCTGTGCTCACCCCCCACTGAACTCTGGTCTGGAGCCGACCCAGCCAAGGCAGAACGAAAAGAAGTCTGTGGCCCCATTGAAGCCAGACAGGTGACCAATGAGAGGAGCTGAGACGCCCCTTCTCTCTCCCAAGGCAACAGGTGCCGTGCCCCACCCCGGGGAGAATGCTTCCACAGGTACGGCAGGGGTTGACGGTCTCTATAAGCCGCCTTGTCTTCCCCGTATAACCTTATTTTTGTGTGTAATGTCCTTCTCACCACCAAACATGCAGCCACCGAATTCTGTAACAGAGATAAATAATCTGAACTTCAGTCCTGCCTAAATATACCTGTGCCATCCCCCCCACCCCCCCAGGCCCAGGCCACCTCCATAACCCCCACGTCTAGGACAACAATACCACAGCAATATGCCTGCTGCTTTGAGATCAGTGACATTGTGCAGAGATGGGTGACTGCTGCCACGCTCAAAATCAATAGCGTTTTCAATCTCCACCAAACGGCCTCCTTTCACTCAACTGCCGCTGGAGATGAGGAAACCATTTCAATAGCTGCCTGAAATCTCAAAGAAACTAATACACTTTTCACATGCTTTTCCCCCCCAATTCTGCTTTTGATGGGGGAGGGTAATCACAGAACTAATCCTGTAGATTGAAAAGACATAAAGGAAATACTACACTCTTCATCCATACTACTCCTCCAAGCACCACCACCCATATACACTCCCCTCCTGCACTAGAGAGTTAAAAGCAAAGTTAACAACGGACTGCCAAGCTTGTTTCCGTGACCAGTTTTGTTTTTCTGTTCTCACTTTCAAAACACACACAGCTGTCATTTTCAGGAGTTGTTTTTTTTTTACCATCTCCAATAGTAGTTACACACTAAAGTTTCACTACATCACTGGGCTTTAGATTATTACTTGACCCTTCCTAAAACATATCCACAATTTGTAGTATTTCACAGAGGTCACCAGCAGAAAATCTTCCGCACCCCTGGTGTCTGCGGGTCACCTTGTGAAGAGAGTGGGCACCAACATTAGCAGTACTCCACTGAACCGGGCCTCTTTTTGGAGGGAAAAGAAAAAAACAATTTGTTTATGTCGCAGACAAAGCCAATGCTTAAGGGTCAGTCACCTTGGATTCAGCACAAGCCAAAGTTTTCGTTTCGGTGAGGAGGTGGAGCTTGCCATAGAAATCACGGATGAATCCAGAGCTGTACAGAAACACAACCGTCGACGGTCTCTGACTCTCTGCGCGGAAGAGAACCGCCCCGGAGAGGAAAACTCCTGAGGAGTGATACAATAGCCTGTGAAAAATGCAAAAAGAGGCTCCTGCCTGGTTATTGCTCAAGACAGAGCCCCTTAGCAGACAAAGTCCCTTTTGAAAAACTTGCATTAAAAATTAAGTTGAAAATCACTTGCTTACATTTTCTGGTAAATATCTCTTTTCCCGGAATTGTTTCATTTCTTAATGCAGAACTTGAATTTCTGTAATTTCAAAATGTATGGAGGTTCAATGCATAAGAAGAAGAACTTCAGTGTGGAAAAAGTCTTTAGTTCTTCAGCTGTGTTCGAAAAGCCTCCTTACTCACTTCCTAACGGAAAAAAAACTACTAAACAGGAAAAATAGTTTCATTAGAAGACTAAAGACTTTTTATTTTTTATTTTTCAACGTACAACAGTGCCATGTTCAGTAGACTGGGCAGATAGCAGAAAATATCCACACAAACAAGAGGATTCGCCTTTCAAACCAAAAGGCGTGCGGAAAAATTAATAAATAAAGAAACAAAAACCCAAAAAATGTATTCTTCCAAGCAACAGAAGCCCGACGTCTACCCTAAAAATACATTTCTCCAGAAAGGGTTGTCGCATATCGTTTCCCAGATGTAGGAAGTATTGGAATCTGGCTGCGGGTGCTCTCTGGCACAGGAAGGCTCAGGACTGTGTAGGGGGTTAAATGGGCCAGCAGCGTTTTTTATTGGCTACATCTGAAATGACAGAATCTTGTTATTAAACGTTAGTGGTCTGGCAGGTGAGCTGAATTAACTAATACAAAGTCCCTAAAGCAACCTTTATAGACTCTTGCGTGTCGGGAGGGGGGGGGGGGGTGGGCAGAGCCATGATATTAAATCATTTTGAACATCGGAGCAAATTTCCTGTCTCTTCCTTTCTTTCATTATGCTTTTCCTTTGCCTGGCCTTGAGGCCTGCGTGCACGGTGTCGGGTTCTAGCGCTGAGAGAAGCGGATGACGCGTGGGAGAGAGCGAGGGGCAGGGAGAACTTTAACGCACAGCAATGCGCCGGCTCCAGGCTCATTCTGCAGAGGGACGCCGGAGGACAGGCACTCAGGGGGGACAGTGTCGGGACAGGCCCGCCCCGCCCCGCTCCCCCTTCCTGCCGCGTGCCTGCGAAGGCTGGAGGCCCTCTGGGGAACGGCCGACACTGGCTCCAGCCCAGTGGTGGATTTGAAGCATAAAGGGGCGATTGTAGTGAGCCACTGGCTCGGAAACGACTCGTAGGCCTCACGAAAGCGAACTGGCAGTGGGGCAAAGCCCTGGACCCCCAACGCAAGATCAGCATGCAGAGGCTGCTCCGGCACAACCAAATAAGAGGCTCTTTGTTTAGCAACTCACTTCCGAGCAGATTACAGTAAACCAACGACCGAGAGTGAGCCCTCGCACGGCTAAGAGGGGCCGTTTACCACCACTAACAGGCTCAGTTTTACTCTGTATTTTTCAGCTTTTTTTTTAACTACAGACAAAACTGATTGTTATTGGGGTACACGCAAGGCAATTGACTGAACCTAACGATAACTGTGTGTCACAAAATATTTCTGAGTGCTTTTTATGTATAAAATGTATGAAATGGATGTTTGGCAGGGGGAAACCAGACGAAAGTATGTGGACGGCCACATATGTAATGAAGAGAAGCAGGTGGTCTTCGGAGACACATTTACAAGCCGATCACGCTACGCTGATTCTGAAGGACCAGCTGGTGGCCTCACAGGTAACGACAGTAAGACGGTACGGTATGCTGAAACCAAGAACGAGAAAAGGGGCCGCGTGCAAGGACGGAATCCAACAAATAAAAACCGGCCAACGATTCCCCGGAGAGGCAAGAGGGCAAAACAGTTGGAGGTGAATTCCCCTTGGCTTCGCCTGATTAGATGCGTAGGAGTCAAGTTCACAACAGCCTGACGTGGGATCAGTTTGCAAGTCTGTTAGCAGCTGAACCCACTGCTGCACCCGCAGGGCGCAAGGTTCACTTTCGAAATGATCACACAGAGGACGAGGGGAGGAAGCGATGTCATTGCCAAGGTTTCAGCCCGGGCCCCTCCAGCCGTCTCAGTGGCCAGGTCCCCGTTCTTCTCCAAAAAGCCACCTAATCTCAGAGCACTGAGCCACAAACCCGGTTCTGACCCCACGCCCAGCCCAGAAAAAGAGTCTCGTTTTGTACTGGTGCTTGTTTCACGACGCACACAATGGCAGACTCTCGCTAGAAGCTCCACGCCCACCCCCCCCTCCTTGAGGCTTCCAGCATGTAGCAATCGCGGCGTGTTTTATCTTTTGTTGTCTGCCAGATGGTCAGGTTACTTAAATAGACGCGTTTGACAAAGGGGTGACCCGTCACAAAATCGGTGAGACGCCGCCCCGGGTCTCTTCGCAGCGACACCCCCAGACCGACAGCCTCCCCGTCGTCTGAGGGAGCCCATTTTCCATGCCACCGGGAGACAAACTCAATCAGCCTGATTTGTTTTTCTGCCGGGGGGAAGTGTTTAAGAATGGCTTTGGGAGGGCAAATGCGGAAGAAGACACGAAAAAAAACCACAAAAAAAACAACTTTGTATAATCAAGTCAATCAAGTCATTCAATCAAGTCAAAAATTGTTTTGAGCCCCATTCAGTGATGATTACAGGAGAGGCTCAGAAGATTTCCTCGACGCAGAGGAGTAGCTCCGTTTACGTTTTCCCCCGTGTCTAAACGGTCTGCTGGTATCCATTCTGGCGCGGCGTTCTCCGCGTTCTCCGCACGCTCTCAGCCCACGACGCCTAACCCTCGCTGTGGTCTCCGTATCAAATTTTCACCCGCGGCTGATTGCGATGATGTCTATTGACTTCACACGGACTACCCCTAAACCTCCTGTCTATTGGCAGATGCATTACCGCAGTTGTACTCAAATTCACGGGTCATCAGACTTTACGATTGCCCTGTTATAAGAATAATAATGAACATTGATTGTTCGAATGAAGCATACGCCCGGTCTGAGAAGAAGAAAAAAACACGTATGTCATCAGGGCAAGTGCTGGGCAATCAGCAGTGTTGGAGCTTTCTCAGTCAGCGTGGTCACGGTCAGAACTGTCGCTGCCAGCAGCGGTACGCTCAGGCTTACAAGACCGCACCCCTACCTAAGGATTTACTGGAAAAGTGACAGGGCCTACAAAACCAGAGAAGCAAAGGAACCTGAACCTTAAACCCCTCCGTGCCGATCGATGAAAGGGAAATCTTCAGCGGTCTTACCTTCCCGAACTGTTCAAAATACTGCTTCACGTCTTCCACTACCGTGTTCGCTGATAATCCGCCCACAAATATTTTCTTTGTTCTTGTGACCATCTGGAGAGGAGAAGAAAGAGAGATATCAGTAAAGCACAGGAAAGTGAGGCCAGGCTCAAACGCAACGAAACTGGGCGCTCGAAGCCAAAAAAGCGCTGAGATTGACATCAGGAAGCAGGCATGAAAAAGACTAACCAGGGACAAAGCGTTTGGGCCTTTTTGATGTCAGCCTACCAATGTCTTCTGTAAAGAGTGTGTTTAGGACTCCCCAATGCATATTCTTTGTTCTGTGGGGCGTCTGAAACTTGATGCCAGGGCTTTTATGAGTGAGGAGGCCCCCCCCTTGTCTTTAGCGAGGGGAACTAGCTACCTGTAATTGCATTACGCCATTTACCGACTTTGCCAACTTCCTCACCCCCAGGTTGACGGCTGTGACAAAATGTGTCGCCCACTAACGCGGCAGGACACGTTTTCTGAAGCGCCTCAGGTTAAGAACACTATCTTTTTCAAGTCCCCCACTGCAACTTCCACACAGCCGCCCCAGCTGCTGCCACTGTCTGTTTAATAAGAGGGTCGAGAACCCTAATGGTTTGCGTATGGCTTCTGGCCACAAATGATCTCACTGGCAAGAGCCTGGAACTAACCGAAAACAGACCACGGGAGCCACCGAAACTTGGGCCTCATTATAGCTTTGGGTTTACTTTCCACGTGGAAAGCGGGAGGTAACCGTGGCTGCCCCACAGAAGGAAACTCCAGCTGAAAACGTCAAGGGCCACGCCTTCCTGGTCTCTGC
Source organism: Hiodon alosoides (assembly GCA_025775065.1). Taxonomy (NCBI): domain Eukaryota; kingdom Metazoa; phylum Chordata; class Actinopteri; order Hiodontiformes; family Hiodontidae; genus Hiodon; species Hiodon alosoides. The sequence continues at coordinate 3,513 of JAOYSI010063593.1, read as the reverse complement.
CGTGTCGAGTGGCTATCTCCCACAACATGACAGGTGCTTCACATCAGCGCTGAAAACTTTACCACGTCAGGTGATGATAAAAAACAAACTTGTTCATTTTCCAGGACAGAACCTACTTGCCTGGTTGACTGGAATCAGAGTGCTTTGGGGCTAACGTTATCCCAAAGCAGAATAAATATAAACCTTTCAGTAGACAATTACATCAAGACAGACAGACAGCCAATACACAGTCGATGCGGCAGTACTCTCCAACGTTGACTATTGGCAAAAACGTCGTTTTAAAAATAAAGTGGCAACCTGAATTACTGATTGCTCCCAAACTACTCAGGGGCCAGGAACATGGTCATTATCATTGCGTCTTTGCCAAGTAGCAGGGACATTTTTTTCTTCTTTTTGCCACCATATAAATGCGAAATGCAATGCCACTGGATCCAAATGTCAACTTTTAAATAACGACTTAGTACTTAACATGAGATGGTAAAACACTGTAATAGGGTGGTTAAACACTATCAGCGAATACGTTGAAAGACACATTGTCAGGTGAATGCACGCACGCGTCTAGACACACGCACGGGTGCACACACAGCTATTCAGACAGACTGTAACACAGGCACTCGTGTCACACGCTCTCTCACATGCACACGCGCTCACCCGCGCGTTCACACACAAACACACGAGAAGCAGGAGAAAGGCTCCTCGTACACTTTGACAAGCATGCTTTCTGCCATTTTCATTGACATTTGTACATGTACCACAAGGGCACTGCGAGGCAGCCCGGGGTTATCCCGCGTACCGGCTGCAGGCAGCCACAACGACAACACAGCCGGCTAGCAGCTATCAGCATCGCCCCCTGTTTATCAGGGCCATCTCTGTAACAGGAACAGGGGGCGCCGCTCGCCTCTGCTGGCCCCCCTAACATCTTTTAAAGCTGTTTCGTATGTTTCCCGCGATAGATAATCGGACCTGTCTTCCCCAGCCACGCAAAGTCATTTTATATGTCCGTCCCCCCTCAAGTTGTCTGTAGCGAGTTAAGTTTTTAGCGGCGTGTTTATACTCCCTGACAGGGCGGCCTGAGGCTGATGGGATTTCTCGGGCCTGGAACAACGCAATTACTTTCTCAATTTCTCTCCATGCTGACAACCCAACAACAGGCCTCCTCAGTTCCTCTCCCCCCTCTAGGGAAATAGTGTTTTCCCCCAAAAACGCAGGCGTGTGCAATCCGGCGAGGCCTGTTGCTCCGCAAATCAAGACTACGGGCAGGGGCGACAGTTTAAAAGGGTTGTCGAATTACAGTGCTGAACAGCCAGAGCGGGAGCAGGGACCAATCCATAAGTGAGAAATCTCACAGACAATCCAGCCCCGTCAGTACTGCTGGGCCAGGCACAACGCCAGTCAGTTTTGAATTGTGTTTTTATTTTTATTTTCGAAACTAATCTCAACCTCACGAGGCAATCTAACCTTTGGCCCGGCACAGCAGTATTGCCACGATGCGCCTCCTCCCAGAATCCACCAGGGCCCCGATCTCGGATGCTGCCGGTACACAGCTTGCAGGAACACGTTCGGACATGTGAGACGGCTTCTCCGCCCGCTGCTGAGGGACACGCCGAGCCGACTGAAATTGGTGCAAATCTGAATATCCCCGCATCGCCAGAAATGGAGGCTTCTGCACGGAAGACCCGGGACACAGGAGCCCGCAGAGGAAGCAGGAGACCGCGGCGGGGGGACCAAACTAAAACAATACAATGAAAGCGTCCACAGGACGGGCATGGGGAGACCTGGTGTGGGATGATCTGTAGCTCTTCGCCGACAGCACGCGGCGCGATGCCTTTGTTTGTGGTACGCATTACCGAGTTGGGCATATGCACTTCTTTCACTCTAAAAATATCAGCTATCGGGGCTGCAGCTGAAAGATACTATTCTGTGAAGCCGAGTTCGCCTCACTTTGGCTGCAATTTGCTGATAAAATAGAAAAGGGGATGAAAAGGAGACAGGTGCATGCTGGGAAAAGAACGGACCTCCTTTATTTTTCTATGGGCACACTGCGCCCTTCACGACGCACAAAGCCCCTGAAGAGTTTACGTGGTTGTCTACCTAGAAGGCTTTGCTCTCACAAGGTTCAGATGTTAAAGCATAATGATCTGTACAATCCAGGAAAAGGCCTGGGACTGGAAATGGCCATTGCCTCTTTCAACAGCTGATATTAAATCCTTTGGTGTCAAAGCTGTTTAGCCTGCTATTTCATGAGGGACAGCTTTCATCTACTCAGGATTGAAAAACGCAAAGTCGCAGCCACGCCACCACACTCCATCCCAGATCGGAAGAAAGCAATCCTAACCTTAACCACAACGACACAATGAGGATCATCTGTAAATGTCACCCCCGCTTACCTGGGAACCACGCGGCATTCATTAGGACCCTTTCACTTGAGGAGGGGCCTCAAAACACAAAGACATTTGCCCAAACTCCGACAACCATAATAACAAAATATATATCATTAAAAAGCAGGAGAAAGGAAAGGAAAGCTCAGATCCCAACCGTCAGAGAGATTACGCACAACGCAGGTTCAAGACCAACACCAAGCTGACGCATCACAATTTTCTCTTCCACGCATTCCAACGTTCGCTGCTTCATTCATCTGCTCTCTGTAACCCCTGGTTACTTGAGACGCAGATACTCCTGCTGTATCACCCATGCCCGATGACTCCTTTATTCATCCACTAAATAAAGAACAGGGAAGAAGAAGAGGCTTTTTAAAGCCTGCTCTGTGCCAATCAGGACACTCCGTCTGCCTTCCCCGTCTCGATTTTCCCAGCAGGATAATTAATTAGCCGGCGACGCATCGGGCCACTTCCAGTTTCTGGGCTTTCGGCTGCTTGCGATGAACACCTACCACTGATTATTGGGATGGAGGCGGGCCCAGACCACGTAGAGCTAATTGTCCCTGACGCCGTGCACGAGGCCGCGTCCCGCCCACCTCCCCGGGAGCGCGTCACATACCTCAGGGGCGACATGACAGGATGTGGCACGGAGTGTCAGCCCCCCTCTGCTGGGGGTTTCTAAGTTTAGCCGAGATTTTGGCGCGGGAACACTGATGCAGCCTTCTGATGGCACCCATCGGATTTGCCAATAAACGCTGGGCATCCCTCTGGCGGCGGCCAGCCCTAATTCATATCTGTTGCGGGAACGGGCTTTGAACACCCATGAGCTGATCAAGACACCTAGAATCCTGTTGTGTTTGTATACGGGGTCCAGTCTTCATGGCACACACATCTAATTATACAGTCATATGGAACCTAAAAACACTACCTTACAGCCTAATTATACAGTAATATGGACCCTAATGACACTACCCTCCAGCCTAATTATACAGTAATATGGACCCTAATGACACTACCCTCCAGCCTAATTATACAGTAATATGGACACTAATGACACAACCCTCCAGCCTAATTATACAGTAATATGGACCCTAATGACACTACCCTACAGCCTAATTATACAGTAATATGGACC
>JAOYSI010063572.1:12146-23427 GCA_025775065.1 Hiodon alosoides | reverse complement strand
ACACACACACACACACACACACACACACACACACACACACACACACACACACACACACACACACACACACAACAAAGGACAGGAAAATAAAATGGAAAGATGAAGAAAGTAGGTCAGCTCCTTTAAAAGAAACATCGATTCAGCGAGAAAGGAGAGAGAGAGAGGAGAGGGAAAGAGAGAGAGAGGGAAAAAGAGAGAGAGAGAGAGACTCCTGCTGCAGAGCGTTTTATACACTGGGCGACCTTTCTCAAAAACACACGGCCCCTGATGAAGCAAGCGCTATGAAGGCATGGGGGCTCCCTGAGGAAATGCAACTTGTGCAGCACACCGGGGAGACACAGGGGACACGCGCGCTCTGTGGCAAGGGGGCGCGTCTCTTATTGCACCAGACACTGGCTCATGGTGCCCGCTTACTAAGCTCCCTGCAGGGTCATGAAACAGCACGGGGAACGGGAAAGGACAGACAGGGAACACATGCCCAGGACTGACAGTCCACGCAGCCAGTGGGGAAGTTTACCGGACAGAAAATGGGGCGTAGTCCTCAGGAGGGAAATCAAGTTAAAACCAATGGACAATATGGACTACTTGTATGCATAATAATTAGCGAATAATTGCTAAACACACATAAGGCACCAGGCGAGGGTTGTAGTAACTAGCCCTTTAAACAGAGCACCCCAGAGTGCAGTAGGGATTTTATGGAAAAGGTTCACACTGATGCTAAAGCGCACTGGCACTGCGGGTAACCCTGTGTTTCACAAGCCAGCCTTTTCACTCTAACCACGTAATTATCAACCCGACCACAGGCCGCTGTGCAGCCCTCCGCATGGTCTACAGCGAGCGCTCAACGGTAAGGGGGCGGGGCCTCCACGACCGCGCCAGCGTAGCTCGGAGGGACATTTTTCAATAATGGTCCAGCGGCAAGCAATTTTCCAGAATACGCCAAAGAAAATGTAATGCCACTCAAGCGTTACCTCTGTTCAGTGAAATGCCCAGCAGTAAAAACAGCCTTAAATTATGATTTAGCGATACAACAAAGCACACCGGACCCCTTCCCTGACGGGTCCTCGCACTGAAACCTCAACATCAGTCTGTGGGGGAGCCTGGCACACTGCAGGGATGGAAAAAGTTGGCATCGCATTACAATTAAGCGTACCAAAACACGAAACGGTGATGCATATTTGTATTTACGTTGCTAAAGAGGAAACTATACAAAAACAGAGTTTTTGCAAGGCAAAGTTTTGCTACACAAACAAAAAAATCCATCTATGCATTGTGGTTCCTATCAGAATAGGAAACAGGAAACAGACATTAAACAAAATGTAAAATAATTGCTTCTTCACTGTTAAAGATGATGAAAAGACGCAAAATCTTCTGATGTTTGCCTAGGAAGGTACGCCAATCTGACTAAATTATTAAAAAAAAAAAAAAAAACCTTTCACTTACATCAAAAGCTAACTTTATAGGGATACAGGCACATTTCTTCAGAGTTCTTCTTAAACACAAGCGCTAAAGCTGCTACAGTTTCTGCTCCACTGCAGAGAGAAATTCATAGCTTTAACCTCCTCGCAGCTTAACTGTTCCAAAATCCTCTCCTAAGTACCGTCTCCCACCACAAGGACTACTGGGTAACGTCTCTGCCAAAGGTTTAATGGGCAGTGTGTGCTTGCTTAGCCCGTAACCTGGCTGAGTGGAACTGGAATGAGTTTTCCTTACAAGAAAGTGCAGTCAGCATCTAAACCACTGAAGCCAGAGGTAGCAAAGGCGAGTGGGTGGTGTCAGAGGACCACCCTCCCTCCCATCTGTCTCTCTGTGTAAGAAGCACACAAACGTGAGCGGGGCCCAGCAGCTGCCGCGGGGCCTCCCAGGAGGCTTTGGCCCCGCCCTCTCCATGCAGCAACAGCAGGCCTACTGACTATACAGGGCCAGAATCTCTCTCTCACACACACACTCAACCTATCTGTGCTAAAAGTGCTGAACAAACCTGCCTGTCGCTTTCAATTATCTCCCAGTGTTGCCATGCACAAACACACACACCGGTTCGCAAGGCCATATCAATAATCAAATAACCCCCCCCCCCCCCCACTTCCTGGAGTAGTCTCCAAAGATTCACCCCATAGACCACATCTGTCAAAAAAAACAAATTCTCAGGTCCCCAGGGGTTGGTGGTACATTAGCCAATGACATTGCCGCCTCGTTTTACACACACCACATGTCAAGATTTAAGCCGAAGATTGCATAACGTCAGTCTCAGATGTGAGTTTCTGCACTGTAGACACATGTTAGACTAAAACCACGTGGAATGGAGCCGCCCGCCCGAGTGGCTCACTTGGTAAAGGTGCTTGTCCAAGCCATAAGAGCTGGAGTTTTTGCCAGTTCGTGCTATTAGCCAACGGTGACCAGGAGAGCACAGCAGCAGGACACAATTGGCCTAGCGCTGCCCATCTCCTACTGGCTTCTCAGGCACCTGCAAACTTGCAGTGCAGTCGAGGGGGATGTGGCTCTCCTCCAATCGGCGCCTAACCTCTTGCGCAGGCTGTGTAGGCTGCAGTGTAGGGAAAATACGGGCAGGCTCAAAGGTGACGAGGACTGAAGTAGTCAAGCCATGCTTCCTCAAGCTTGTAGTCGTGACGACGAGCCAAGATGCACTAGTATAACTGGCGATTCTGAATTGGTAGGAGAAAAGTCTTAAAGAAGCATAGACCGCCCAGATCCATTATGGCACTTAACTGTAGCTCCGACCAATAGGTGAAGCCTACAAAACTTCTCTGCCTATTCGCGCATTATACTTTCTGCCCTTGTACTTCAAGTGCTCATAAATCACTTTTTATTTCACTAGAACGTGATTATAAGTCACATATCACACACACTAGCTGCACTACGAAGCTCTAAGGGAGTACGTGTGGAGGATATTCACATGGCTCTGTAAATTATATGTGTGAGAGAGAAAGAGGCTAAAGGCAGCTATAAGATCAAAAGCTCATACTAAGCAAGTCCACAAAGGAAGAATACAAAGGGCCCAAGGCAACATTTAAAATGATTCTGGGCTAAGGAAAAAAACAACAACTTGTTTTTCAACATGTAAAACCCGTTCCAAAAGCCATTAATCGAGAATAAAACGCCCAAGACCGTTTTAGTATTGTTGCATCATAAATACAAGTAGCGTAATAAAAAGAAAACTAAACATAACTGTCAGCCGGGGTAAGGCACCCGACTACGGCTCAAAGAAAGAGGTGTTTTTCATAACGTTATTTTAGTTTACGTCATCATCGCTACCACACAAAAAAGCTAAGTAGTTTACAGGGACCTTGTTGACCACGTGCTTCGGACAGATGAATATGCCTTTGGAAGCACTAAAACCGTTGCGTCTCGCCTTTAAGAGGTGCCAGTAATACAACAGACGGTCGCAATTTTCAGACAGAGACACTTCGTGAAAGAACAGCTCTGTATTTCAAACACCAACCATGTGTATAATATTACAGTAAGTTAGAGATGTGTGGTTTGGCAACAGTGGGGAAAAATCGTGTGCAGCCAATAAAAACAAAACAGAGGCGGATGATTGGGAGGGGATATACAGGAGTGGACCTTAAGAGGACAGTATTTCAGGTCCCAAAGCCCCGTCCTACGCCGTATGCTCAATGCATGAACTCGGCATTACCGAGTACTGCACCGCTTCCAAAACCTTCAAGAAATGGCCCTTCCCCGGTTACCGAAGGTAAAACAGTGCATGTCCGTTTCTCACTCACTCCATTTCGGGGTTCAGTCAATGCGAGTGAACTGCTACGTGTCTTACAAACTAATGGGGACAAAAGGAGAATTTTCTCTTTTGACAAAGAGTGCAGTCCGCCAACCACCGGTATCCGCCATTTTCACTGTCGATTTAAAAACAATAATGACAAATTAACGTCGTTCCAACAGCTAAACACTAAGAACTAAAAAAAAAAATAGACATCGGTTAGAGAAAGAGTAAGGGGGCAATACCTCAGTGTTGCACCAGAAGATGGCCATCAATCAGGTAACGGCAGTGCTCACTGACTGCACAGTGAGAAGAACCAAGCGAAATTTAGGTATAATTACTCACCGGTGGTGCCGTTTATGACCAAGAACATTTCTTATAACCCTTTGCCAATAAATTATTACCAAACTTGTCCTATGGCAAACTCTACTCCTTTGTGGCTAAAGAGTCGACCTCCCATTCCGCCGATTATTCAAAACTACGACTTGGATGACCTAGGAAAACCAGAACAGAACGGTCCTTGCTCTTTTAAAAATCATCTTTGATCCCTCATTTACTAAATAAAACTGATTTAAATCGCAACTGCCCCCTCCCTCAATCAGTGCTGCCCATTGCCATATATAGGAGGCATTCGATTCCAAAATGGACGCTGTGAGTGTCTAAGAAAATGCAATCAATGACATTAAAAATATTTCGAAAATCCCTCTGTATTAAAGCAGTTCTCTTACACACCCTCGTACTTAGCAGCCTTTCCCTGAAAACAGCGCAAATCCGATCTCAGGCCAGCAGGCAGCTGAGGGAATATCGAGAGGAACAAAAAAGTATAGCAAAACATACGAATCAGAAAAAGAAGAGTACATTTATGAAACTAACAAAACAAGCAAACACTCACAGATTTGTACAGAAACATAACTAACAGGGGCCAGTAGACTGCCATAGCGTAATCTTACCCGAAATCATCGTCCATAGATTTGAAGAAGAACTTGTAGTTTGGTTTATTAAGGACATTTTTGAAGTCCGCAAGAGTGACCCGGTCTGCTGCGATAGGAAGTTTGACCAGGTAAGGAGTCTCCTGATCGTCGAGGTGGTAGATGATTTTGGTCTCCCCCATTGCGGGCCGCTGGGGAGAGGCAGGCCGGGTACATCCAGCCCAGGATTGCTGTAGTTGGCTCCCCGGCGCCGGTCACCGTAGAACTCCCACTTGTCTCTGTTGTCAATCCCGGGCTCTGTTTGGGCTGGGAACCTTTTACCTCAAAAAGCACGCACAACACAATGGTGTTCAAACACATCCACTGACTTCCTTATTTCGAGTTTCTCTCAGTACTTTTTTTTAAAAAGTAATTAAAGGAATACGGTTTATTCCACTCTCCAGACGTTACTTCGAGCGTAAGATCTGTCTCTACCTCCGCCTCTAACAGCTGTCTGTCGATGTACGCTAATAACCCTCTTCATTATTACTGCGAGCTCCCTCTACAGGAGGAGATGAAAATGAACAAGAAACTCGACCTTCATTTTTTAAGACACGGCGCCCTCTAAAGTTGCATTGTAGAATATAATCGCACAGTGGTTCTTTTGGAGCCTTCCACATCTAATTTGCTTGTAAGTTATTCAAATCGTTCATTTGCAAACGAACTGTTTTTTTACACTTGCGCCAGAATTTTTTTTTATTACAAACGCACTCGGTTTTCTACTCTGGCGTTTAATCTATACGTCATTTACATCGTTTGGTTTGATAAGTGGAACAGTTAATTTCCAGAATGAACCCAATGTTACTGTCTGATGTTTGTAATCGAATCGAATCGCTCTTCAGTAAGCATAGGACGCTCAAACAAACTTCGTGTGATGACGGTGACATTGCCGCCTCGTTTTACACACACCACATGCCCAGATGTAAGCCGAAGATTACATAACGTCAGTCTCAGATGTGAGTTTCTGCACTGTAGACACGCACAGACACATGTTAGACTAAAAACACCTGGAATGGAGCCGCCCGCCCGAGTGGCTCACTTGGTGCTTGTCCAAGCCATAAGAGCTGGAGTTTTTGCCAGTTCGTGCTATTAGCCAACGGTGACCGGGAGAGCACAGCAGCAGGACACAATTGGTGCGCTGCCCATCTCCTACTGGCTTCTCAGGCACCTGCAAACTCGCAGTGCAGTCGAGGAGGATGTGGCTCACCTCCAATCGGCGGCAAACCTCTTGCGCAGGCCGTGAGAGGCCCCTTCTAGTTCAAATTTCAAATAAATTTGACATTGCCTCCCTTCGTTAATACGCAAACATAGTTAGAACTGCGGTGGTTAATTAGCCATATTCTCGACTGTTCGACAATCGATTGTTTTACCCTAAGAGACACCGACTATGGAGTTCTGGGGAAATAATGGGAAAACAGATTTCGTTGTCAAAAGTAGGAAACAGTGTCAGCACAATGCTCCACAAACAGATTGAAATTGACAAGCACAAACTACAGTTCACGAGTACGTTTTATAAAGATACGGATTGTTATTATAAACGCACAATTACCCATTCAAGCACGTATTCATTTTTTCATTCATCATTGCGAATTGCAGTTACAAAACTTCGTTACTGATGCCAGTATATTTATTGTGAGTGGAACAAGTCCGTCCTCTAGTGAATACGACTTGTTCCTACACCTGTTTGATATCTGCACCGCCTATCACTTTGCCCAGGGAAGTCTGAGTGAGACTCACCAAGAGTATGCGCGTAGTATACAAGAAATATGAAGCATCTCCAGCGAAATTGAAGCCAAAAAAAATAAATATATTATCATGATAAATATAGATAAATATATTATCATGTCGTCAGCAGGTGGCCGTCGTTAAATTCAATCCACTACTTCTTGAATAATGCTTTCGAAAAAAAACATGTAGAGTCAGATTCATCGGTTTAAATTGGATCAAAACATCGTTTTTACATCGTTCTTAGCTCAGTGGTGTTGTGTGACCAATCATTTATGTTTTTCCCTTGATGCCAAAATGTCATAACGATGTTGGGAGTGTTTACGTTCCTTTGGACGGTGACTCAGCGGTTATCGTTCGTGCCTCTTCGACTGGGCCCTGGGTTTGTGTTTTTGTACGTCTTATCCCTTCGCAAATTCCCATGAATACAATAAACGATTTCTGAAAATGAAATATTAAGTAAAATGAAAAAAATATTAATGATATGACCTATTCTACGAACTTTCCTAAATTGATTGGTTATTTTGCAACAAGGTTCAACAGCGCCCACTTTTCAAAATGATTGGGACTGCTAATCTCTTTCGTGAGGTGTTTAGTAACACTTGTATAAATCATTTTGGGGGTGCTATAGCACACACAGCAGCCACGGAGCTGGCGCCAGAGACAAGGTTAAACAATCTAAATACATATATTTTGTACACACTTAACTTTTCATTCGTTGCTGATAATCTTTGTTATATAAACAATATCCCCCCGAAAGAAATCCTGAAACCTGAGTTTTCAATGAAGAAATTCCGGTCAAGTGCCTAGCTCAAGGGTACAACTTCATATTTTAACCTGCAAGTAGTGTCTTAGCTAGAGGCTATTTTCCTTCCCCCCATCCATCCATCCATTTCTGGTCCAATTACACTAACGGTCAATGTAATTATATTTTATAATTTCATAACCAACTTTCATTTAAATAACAAAAAGTTATTTTAGAAAAGGGCTCACATTTTCAGATTTTAAATCTTATTCAGTCTAGAAAAAGCAACTTTCCACAAGTAGACATGCAGGAGTCAGATGTTTAAACTTCCACCAAGCCCCATTGATGTCTGTGTTGGTGTAACATCCAAGAGCTGCAAATACTACAGACGGATAATCCCAATTTATATTACATGTCAAACAGTAAAAATACACAGATGTCTCCATTTGTGCAAATCAATGCTTCTGAAAAGGATCCATCCCTCTTTTCAAAATTCTAGTTTCGCAATAAAACTCACACGTATAAATCTTTTAGATCTGCGATTCACTGATAACGGGGATGTCTAGAAAACAATTAACAGCAAGGAAAAAAACAAAACAAAAAATTGCATTCTGAAACTATTTCCACGTTACATCTCCACCCCTCCCTTGCAAAACGTCTGATTTAAGATTACCCAATCATATAAATATCTGGGACCCAAAAGAGACATTGGTCTCAATGAGACGGTCTGTATTTCTCATAGTTATGGCAGAGACCATTAGTGCCATGATATATTGTTCTATGATTCAAAAGGCACGATTTGAGTGTCAGCCTCCCCATCTTCACTTAGCACCAAATATTTTGGATCGAAGTGGTTAAGAGGGAGGGGTAGGAGGTTGGGTGAGGGTTTCCTGGAAGTGATTAAATTGAAAGGAGTAGTGTTTAAATATATCAGTCAGGTTTCTCTAGACTTAACAAAAAATATCAATATGCAACTCTTCTTCTAAGCTTTGAGTGGAAGTACCAAATGTCACTGGCTCTCTAATGTAACAGTGACAGACTCATACAAGCAGCTAGTTCTAAACACTGGTCCAATTCTGCGACTGGATTTGGGGGTAGGGCTCCAGTTCACTGATGATGAGATCGAGGTAGACCAAGAAACAGACTGCCTGAGTCCTCCAGTGTTCCAGCGTCCACATCTCTCTCTCACACACACACACACACACACACACACACACACACGTCTGATAAACACAGACCTGTCAAACACAGCCCCTGACACACAGCAGCTAAAAAAAAAGTTATCTTATGAGAACCAGACAACACAATAAGTTAAATTTTGCCTAGGTATTTGCATGCCAGTGTGTATTTGCATGTGTGTTTGTGCGTGTACTGGTCCAATATCACAATCCCAGTCCAGTCCTGTCCAGGCTTGACTGTTATACCAGCCATTTCAAGTCCAATCCAGATCTTTGCCACCTCCGATTAACTTAATGTCCTCCTTCCTTTCTCACTAAGTGTCCGTCCTTGAAGCCGTCAGGCAGACACATTGACATCTCGCAGGGCAATGGATCCCGCCGTTGGGGAGTCAGCAGGGGAGGAGGTGGAGGGAGGCAGGGGTAGCAGGGCTGGGGCAGTCCCATTGGGGATGGCGCTGGTCTGGAACAGGATCTGCTGGAGGGTCCGACGCAGATTTGGGTGTAAACGAGCCTGGGTCTGGTAGAACATCTCCACTGCGAAGCACTTCATCACCCCGGCACATAGGTCCTCATACAATGGCACGGTGTACATACGGGAGGTCTGGGGGAAGGGAAAGAGACGGGGCTCATGAGGGGGAAGGCGGGGAAACGCGTTACACTGCGTACGAGGTATCCACTGTCGCGCCGGCCTGCACCGGGACACTCTCCGCTCTTACGTGTTTGTGCAGGAAGTTGCGGACCCGGGGCAGATCGGGGTAGAAGCCGTTCCGCACCACAATCTGCAGCCAGCGAATCTGCACCTCCGCGTTCATGCCGTCCAGTAGTGCCGAGTAGCAGCAGGAGAGGCAGGTCATCACCTCTGAGGGAAGAACACAGACCAGTTCGGAAGCCAGTCGGACACGGGGTAAACAACGCACAGTATGCAGCGCACAATAAAAACTACTCTGCAATCAAAGGAGACGGAGGCTGGGTAACAGCTGGATAGCCCTCTTGTAGTTTTTTTTACATACAAAGATATCCTTCCATTCCTCCTCTCAGTAAGTTTTAAAAATATATTACATTTTCAGGCTGATGTGTCTGGCTATATTCATTTAAATTAATAACCGAGTCCGTAGCCAGTTATGCTCCATCTGACAGTTCCGTTTAGGAATGCGTAATCTGTATTTATTAGAGCTTCTCAGTATGCGTTTTGACAGGTTTGTATTTAACTACATCCTACTTGGAAAGCACATTGGAAAGCATATTACTACCAGAGCACTGGTGAAGAAAAAGCCCATACAATCCGCTAGCCTCTGTTCAAGGGGAAAGTGGGCATTGAGTACAGCAGAGGCACAAAACGGGGGTGTGGGAGGGATGACGGGTGTGTACCCTGGGACAGAGGTGATCGGTCCAGCAACCGGTCCAGGAAGAGTACAGTCTGGAAGGTGCTCCAGGAAGTGAGGTCGAAGGTAGCGATGGCCTGAGTATCTGGGGTTTCCATTCCCCAGAGGTCACATAGACGCTGGACTGGGTCGGTCAGAACCACCCCAGCGGAGAGATCCGGCTCACATAATGGCGGGCCACAGCCATTAAGCCAGCGCTCAAACTCCAACCCTGAACGGGAAGAGATTTTGGGCGTTAAGAGAAAACATTTCACTCCATCACAGCTCTCCTCCAGTACACATACATTTCTACTGACCTACAATGTTTTTAAGTTGTTCCTCCACATACACACTCACCCTCCCGCTGGGCCACACAACTCTCTTTAAGCTGGGGAAAGAAGCCCAAGAAGAAGTCCAACAGGTCCTGTGCCCCCACACTGCTGAACCTGAACTGCTCGATGTAGGCCTGTGGGGGGAGAGAGAGTAGAGTTTGTCAGGGAATGTGTATGCAAGTGTCTGTGGGTGTATGTACACAACTGGCGTGTGTGCGCCAATATTTAGTTTGCTTTGGGTGTTCATCTGCACCAACGTCCACTGTCGCTAATTGCACTAAAAGGTGCGAGTTTCGGTTCTCACCCTGAGGAAGCTGTCAAAGCGCTTTATGTCTCCACACAGCTGGGACAGGTAAGACACAAAGCAGAAGCCTTTCTCATAGGTGAAGAGGTTCATCAGACTGCTGGGGTTCACACCTGAGGGAGGACATACAGAGGTGTGCTTCAGACAGAACCGTTTTTCCATCTCAAAGTCCTCTTACTTCTCACACTAGCCCCTACTCTCTTTAAGAATGACTCCCTAATCTTCCCATATTCAATCTCATTCTCTCCCTATCTGATATGCATTTCTACTGCAGGTTTATTTTTGGGTCAAACCTCTGAAAGGAGAGGATGTAAATAATCACACTAAAGAAAGACACGCAGGTTACCGCATGTAGCCCAAAAGGTGGAAACCCATGATGGTTTTGCACGTCTCAGATGTACCTGGGTCAAACTTGACCTGAAGCTTGCTGACCGGGCTGTTGTCTCCTAGGAGCCGCATCTGTCTGTGCAGAGCGTCCAGACGAAACACCGTCTCCAAACAGGTAAAGGCTTCGCCTAGGAGGGGGTAGAGAGGAAGGCAGTGTGTGAGAGCGAGTGGAACGTGGGCAGTGTTGCATATCAGGGCTTTTGTGGGTCACTGCTGCGATGCAATTCGCTGTTGGGTTTGTACATGTGCGAGTAATGTTCCCTGCTGTAGGGAACATCACAAATATGTATGCGTGCACTCTGTACTTCTACGGCAACTCATCTGTGGTGAATTATGTGGTGAATCATTAGTTTGTATATGTATATGTGCTCTGTTGTGATCGGCCATTGTGTGTAGGTCAGGATGTGCACGTACCTGCATCATGTGGTGCTGCGTGTAGTAGCATTGTGTACATGTAGTAGCACAAGTATTGTGTTATCATAGTTCTCTGTAGTGATATGCCTCTGTATGTAGATGTGTATGAAGGTGTACTGTCATTCTCTGTAGTG
>JAOYSI010063572.1:0-12046 GCA_025775065.1 Hiodon alosoides | reverse complement strand
GTGTTATCATAGTTCTCTGTAGTGATATGCCTCTGTATGTAGATGTGTATGAAGGTGTACTGTCATTCTCTGTAGTGGTATGCCTCTGTATGTAGATGTGTATGAAAGTGTACTGTCATTCTCTGTAGTGGTATGCCTCTGTATGTAGATGTGTATGAAAGTGTACTGTCATTCTCTGTAGTGGTATGCTTCTGTATGTAGATGAAGGTGTATGAAGGTGTACCATAGGCCTCTGTGGTAATACGCCTCTGTGCATAGGTGGCCAGCCCCTCGCTCAGCCACATCTCCTCCCAGGTGGCATTAGTGACAGCATTGCCAAACCACCCATGGGCAATTTCATGGATGACATCAATAAGCAGAAACTCCCGGCTTTCCAGGATAGAGGAGATGATGAATGTCAGGCAGGGGTTTTCCATGGCAACGATGGGGAAAGATGGCGGCAAAAACACAATGTCATACCTGGCAAGGAAATACAGAGTTTAGAAGGTTACTCAAATATTAGCTTTAGGATAAGGTCATCAGTAACAAGGTACCAAAAGAAGCTGCAATAGCAGTTTCTCCAGAAAATTAAAACCAGAACAGAATCCCCATCTTCATCACCTCTGAGGAGGCAAACAAGTAAACCTAAAACTAAAGGACATTATACACACACATTATGTGGTGGTCCTTAGACTGAAACTATTGTCATTTCAATTACACAGAACACTTATACCGCGTTAAGTCATTATATTTTTGTACAAGGATTCACAAAAGAATTATAGGCAAAAACAATGTGCATGTGCAGCAAAATGAACATGTCTGTAAAAAAACGAGATAATAATTTAAGTGTCAGTGAAAATTGCTAACAAAAAGGAAAAACTTAAATATGTTGATTGCATTAGTATTCACACCTGATTCAATACAAACGTAGAAACAATCATAGCAAGGCTTTTTGGATACATTTTCACACTGACTTTCAAATCTTTCCATAGGTTCTTGATTTTCATGGTTGAATATTTGACAGAAATTCCCTATGCATGAAAACCTTACAAGTACAGTATTGGCTAACATGCTTTCAGATAAAAAAAAAACATTGTACAGACAGAGGCCAGTCAACTAATTGTTTTGATATAGAACCAAGTTTGCCATAGCAAAGTGGTTAAATACGTCTACAATGCAGATGTCTCGGTTATTCAAACAATATTATTTACTTTAAATATACATTTTGAAAGTTTGCGGTATGTTACGCATTAAGAAATTACATCCTGTTTAAAAACATCGTGATAGCTGGCTCTGAGGCAACAAAATATGAAAGGGTGCAGAAGTATGAACGCAAGCAAAGCACAGAACGTTCCCCCGTTGTCTCAAACAGCTCCACGTACAGCGGTTTAGATTCTGCTAGCTTGCCTCGCAAACAACTTGGACCATTCATCGGTGTGACCGTTTGTTGTAATATCATTGTTCCTATGAGTTTCGCTACATTGATATTTGAGCGCATCAGAATTAGGAAGAAACAGCTGTGGTATCTTTATGTTATCTGGAAAAGCTGACATCAGGAACAGAAACTTAAAGGAATAACAAAGGTTGTTGTGCTTGTGCAGTTTCAAGGGAAAACTTAACGCTTTATTCACCTTAAAACTACCGGTCAGTACAGATCTGGGCTTATACTGTGCAAACCTGCTGAAGGTTGACCCCCGTGAACATGCCTGATAATTTAGACTCTGAATTATCCAAGTCATCACATTACCCAGTCAGCATTCTAACTCGTGTTCTAACCGTTTAATTAAAGTGTAAAACTACACTAATGTAGTATATGAGCTCGTACTACACCACAGAGGACAGCGGTTCAGAGATTTGGCTACATTAATGGATACATTTTTGGATTGACAGAGACAGAATTGGTACAAAAAAAAAAGTTTTAATACAGACCGGCCCCAGACGTATGGTCCGAACAGTGCTTCTGCCAAGCCTAGCCAGCGCTCCACGCTGCCCCCTAGTTTGTTTACCGCGCAGGTGAGGACACAGGGCTCTGCCCACACGCGGCTCCTGAGAGGTATGAGAAGAGACACAAGTTTGTTTGAGAAAAAAAAAAAAAAAAAGTTATTTTTTTCCATAATAACTTTGAATAAAGACTAAAATGTCCTACCACTATTCTGCTTTAGAAGTAGTGAATGTAGTAAATGGGATGTTACTGCTTTGACTCTTAACCTCCCTAACTTACTGCACAATTTTTGGCCAGTTTAATCCCTCAACAGAAGAAATTTTGATCTTAACCTTTGTCTCTTGACATAAACCACTTCCAATCATCTTCACTCCTCTAAAACCTCCCCTCATTCCTTACTACCCCGCACCCACAACTCCACCTTTAAAGCCTCCCTGCCCCTCTCTCCCACCTACACTACCCTCCCACTTGCCGGGGTCCAATGTCCGCAGGCTGCAGGTCTCCTGCCACCAGGGCCACCAGGTAGGCAGGAACGGGGTATTCCATGGAGAACTGGAAAACGCGGTCCTGCTTGGAGTATGCACTGCGAGACGCGCTCATGAGTACAGTCACGCCCTCTGGAACCTGGTTGATTACACAAGCACGCTCAAACTCATAATTTGCCCCCCCATCCCAATCACACAAATGGAAGAACAGCACTGGTCCACAGACTCAAGCTCGGGACAACGTTCTCCATCGCTGCACAAGCCATGCTGATGTACAAATCTGACGTACCAATCATCTGTGAAGCGCCAGGTGATAAAAGTTCTTAGTTTTATTACACTTATTTGACTGTAACGACAGATTACCCGTTGAGGAAAAACGGTTGGAAAAGGAGGATCCCGGAAAACGGTACA
The DNA here is from genome assembly GCA_025775065.1 of Hiodon alosoides. Lineage (NCBI taxonomy): Eukaryota > Metazoa > Chordata > Actinopteri > Hiodontiformes > Hiodontidae > Hiodon > Hiodon alosoides. The sequence continues at coordinate 9,229 of JAOYSI010063572.1, read as the reverse complement.
TTGTTTTGTCTTTTCCGCTCAAGTCTACAGCGGACCCTAATTACCCTTACTTCTCTCACACAACGCGTCCAACGTTTAAACGTCATTGCTGTCATTACCTCACCTGACTTTAGCTTTGCTTTGTATTTAAGAGTGTGGGAGCTAAGGCAGCAGACTCACATGTACAGTGGCAGAGTAGGTGCTCTTCACTGCTGGTGTATCGAAGCAGGGGAAGAAGGAGCGATTGCACACCGAGTGACCCTGAGTGAACACCAGAGGCTGGGTCTGTCCACATGTCAACTCTGCATCCAGCCACCAAATCTACAAGAGAGAGACAGAAAAGGGTAAATTAGTGAAAGAAGTGCAAAATGCGCGAGGTAAAACAAGCCGGGAAATTTAGTCGCTAAGCAGCCACTTTTAGCCAAGCCGACTTGCACAGCTTACAATTTATACATTCATCCACTTATACAGCTGGATATTTCCTGAAGCAATTTAGGTTAAGGCATTTTGCTCAAGTATACAACAGCTGGGAAGAACCTGAACCAGCATCCTTTTGGTTACGTGATTACACAGACACAGACACAGTCTAGAACAGTACTGATTAAAGAGACAACAACAAACTGACATTAGGCTCCCCTACAGGAGAACTTGGTTGCCTTCCTGGCGCTCCAACCGCAGTGCACTTAGTACTCCATGACCGTACATAAAAATTAACTGAATCCACAAACACAACCAAAAAAATACCTACACCCATGACAGACACATCTGGGTACAAAGAGCAGGCAATGCTGGTACTCAATATGGGTCAGCAGAGTTACAATACTGAGTCCCTAACTCCCAGGGGCCCTAATTGCCCTCATCGATAATAGGCGATTAAATCAATGGCATGTGTAATAGCTATGGTTTGATATAAAGCATTGAATACATATCTGTCTAATATCTAAAATGACGCCACAGTTATTTTGAGTTACTCTCATTTCCATTTCGTCAGCTAACGGCCGCTGTCATCAATATGACCTTACCGCAGGACCGTCGGTGGTAGTGTAGCGGACGGTGATCTGGAAAGTCCTGTGCGGTCGAATCACGGAGGCCGGGAGGCTGATGTTAAGCGAGGAACCATAGTCAGTGAACGGGTCCACTCGGTAGGTGAGAGAGACAGAGATGTCCGGTGATCCAGGCGTACCCGCGACTTTGCAATCAATCGAATGTATAAGCAAAGACGGGTGCGTGTCTAAAACCAGAGTCTGCACTCCAGGCTGGACGGGCACTAGCTCAAGGACCTGCCAGCCTGTCATCTCCTTAGCAGCAAAGTTGAGGCGAAGGTCGAGGTGAAAGTGGCGGAGTTTAAAGCTGTGAAAGTTCGACGCCGAGGCAATGTCGACCCGGTGACAGTGTCCCAGCCCCCGACCACTCTCACAAGACTTGCTAGGCACCGTCAACACTTTCCGGCAGCAGCATAGCGTCGGACGCTGGAAATCAGCCATAATGTCTATGAGAAAGAAATAATTTAAAAAGTAAAACTGATAATGAAACTTGTTTGTGAACAACAACAAAAACAAACCACCAACTCAGAGTCGGCAAAGGAGAAATAGCAAGCTGGCTAACTTGCTAGTTTTTCAGTTGGGAGTCGAACGTGGACAATTTGTCAAGCAGAAAAGTGTGTAGGGAAAATACATTTAATAAAAATTGCTAAATAATAGGAACCCAAAAAAAATAAAACCAAACCAAATCTACGTAAAATCCATCAGGGCCGTTGTTGAACTAAGTCCCGCATTTTCTTATTTCCGCTAAAAAGAGCTCTTGCGGTCCAATAACTTGAGGGAAGTAGGTGAAGGCAACAAGCAGTCCAGAGTAAGTAAAAGAGAAAAAATAACAAGTAGAAGAGAAAACGTTTAAATGAAAAGAGATGAGCTAAGTGACTCCAATTGAAAACAGGAAGTAAAACAGGGGAGGAAATCACTTCGAAAGGAAAGTTTCGGGCTATAGGGGGGCGCTGCAGAGACGACCCGAAAGAGAACGATCCCAGTTGGGTAACTTTTAAAAGTATTGGAGACTACATTAATGAAAGTAAACTAATTGATAGCGGTTATGTTAGAAATTCTGATTATTTTCCAACGAGAAATACACGGGTATTCAAACCCTTAAGCTAAATAGTGAAATATTGCTTGTTAAGTTTTGTGTCATTTGAAACTATCCGTAAAAAGGAGTACGTATAAATATGAAAGTCTAAATGTGGGTGCTCAGTAATCACTGTGCCCAGGGAGCTCGTTTTACACAATATGTAACCTTTATCCGCAGCTGTTTCCTTGTCGCCCTGGAGACATCGGTGTCCTTGGTTTGCAGATTATAATAGGTGTTCTCTATTTGGGGGAGGAGTGTGTTTGCGTACCGGGGAGCTCTGCAACTGCATGGAGCAGAGTTGCCAGAGTCAGCTGGGACTGGTGATGAAAACTGCAGTGTTCCCTTCAACCACTAGATGTCTTGGTTTCTTCAACCCGTGCATGCGTTGCGGTAGTTGCTGCAAAATTACATTTACATTTTATGGTCATTATAATGACTTGCAACGTGGTGTTCATCACAAGGTCAAAAAAGGAGGCACGAGGCACCGTGCGGATGATCCCAAGTAAGCAAGGCATTCCCCAGTGAGTATTTTTTGATTTAAAAAGTATATCTAGATTCTATCCTGACTTCCTAGTAGAGTTGCCATTTGTCGTAATCAGAGCTAAAAGTGTTGGGTATCCTTCTAAATAAAAAATGTTGCCCAATACAATACTGTCCACGTCCATCTCAAGTGACCAGTGAGCAATTCCAATCTGTGTGTGATACCTTTATCATGCACACAACTGAAATTCCAGTTATATGCTTACAGTATTTTGAGGTTAGCAACAAGGTACACCAAGTTTGCATGCTTTGTGTCAAGTCATGTTAAGGTCAGTACATGTAGGTTAGAGAGTCTGTAAATGGCAAGCAGTTAGACATACACTATATGGACAAAAGAATTGGGACACCTACAGGAGCTTTTATGACATCCCATTCTAAAGCCATAGGCATTAATATCGAGTTGGTCCCCCCTTTGCAGCTATAACAGCTTCCACTCTTCTGGGAAGGCTTTCTACAAGATTCTGGAGTGTGTCTTTTGTCTGTTTTGCCCATTCTTCCAGAAGAGAATTTGTGAGGCCAGACACTGATGTTGGACAAGAAGGCCTGGCTCGCAATCTCTGTTCTAGTTCATCCCAAAGGAGTTCGACAGGGTTGAGGTCAGGGCTCTGTGCGGGCCAGTCAAGTTCTTCCACACCAAACTCTCCAACCATGGACCTTGCTTTCTGCACTGGGGCACAGTCATGCTGAAAGTCATTTCCACAAAGTTGGCCTAGGCTCCTTAGTTCCACTGAAGGGAAATGTTAATGCCTCAGCTTACCAAAACATTTAAGAAAATTCTATGGTTCCAACTTTGTGGAAAGTTTGGGGAAGGCCCTTTTCTGTCCCAGCATGACTGTGCCCCAGTGCACAAAGCAAGGTCCATGGAAGAATGGGCAAAAATTCCAACAGACACTCCAAAATCTTGTAGAAAGCCTTCCCAGAAGAGTGGAAGCTGTTATAGCTGCAAAGGGGGGGACCAACTCGATATTAATTCCTATGGATTTAGAATGGGATGTCATAAAAGCTCTGTAGGTGTAATGTGTAGGTGTCCCAGTACTTTTGTACATATAGCGTATATAGATGAGAATCTCTGTCAGCACTTGTGAGTGGTGAAGTGGTGTCACAGGCTACATCTCATTCTCTTATCCGCTTAAAATGACAGCTGTATTTCAAAAAAACTACAAAGCACACACAAATAAACCTAAAATAGTTTTATTAATGTATTTTATAGAGACGTATCCTCCACCCTCTCATACTCCCCAACCCCTCACAAGGCAGTAATGAAATCATGCTAAGGCTATTAAAAAAGTAATAGAAATAAGACAAACAGACAGACAATCGTTCTGCAAGGCCTAAGGGAAGGCTCTTAACATTACAGTACCAACTCAGGCCAACTGATAGCATTGCAGAGTGCATACAGGGCCCACACCAAGTTTTAGAGCTTGGGTCCATGTGGTTCCGATCCTAAAGTTCAGCAGTAGGTGACAGATACGCACAAAGCACCAAACCTCTTGGCAAAGAGGTGTCATTGCAGGTGAAAAACAGACTGTCAATGTCCCCCTGGAAATAACTGATGATGGTCCCAGGGATCCCAACCAGCTGAGAAAGCCATTGAGCAGCAGTGGCTCCACTCTCAGTGCAAGGTGTTATTACTAGCCATGAGGCAATCTTTCAACAGATGATTCTTGAAGACGATAAAAAATAAAATAAAAAGTTAAAGGAAAAAAAGACTGTAGACCTACAAGGCCCTTTTAGTTGGAGTAAGACTCTATGCTCAGAAGGAACCCAGTCACTTCAGAGCACAGACAAATAGTGAACGTACAGTACAAGTCAATACTCTGTGAGAGTCCCTTCCATTAATGCTGGCTAACAACCAGTCTTTGCACAGGCCACAGCCCCTGCACAGGCCACAGCCCCATAGGCAGGCAAACACTTTGTATCAGCCAGGATTCAGGGTTCAAGTCACATAACAACAGCATTATAGAGTTCTAAAAACTGTAAAATCGCTAAACAGTGGGAGGTCAGACTATGATGACAGCAACACACGCAAGTGAAAATACATGACACGTCATACAATTATGTTGTACATACAAAGTCAGTACAAAATAAACTCAGCATACATCCTTTTCCACTGTAAATATATATGTATATAGATATATATTCTATAAAACAGACCTGTTTAAATGAATATAGGTACACATGTAAAGCTTTAATTATATTACTCAAAACAATGTTACAGTATCAGTGGATCCCTGATCGTTTGAGCTGAAAGTGATTTCTGAGCCTTCCAAGGATAATCCTAGGCACGTGCTCAGGCCTTCGTTCCCATGGAGCTCGACACAGCATCCCCCACAGGCAGCCGAGTGAACTGCAGCAATGCAGGTGGGTGTGCGGGCGGAGGTGAGGCCAGTGCAGGGGGGTTGGGACAGTGAGAGGGTTCTCTACTCCCCCTTTGCAGCATGTCTCTGTCTCATGCCTCTTTTAGCCCCTCACAGAGATCTTGTTTTCCACTGCTGCCAACATGGCATAGAATCGAGAGTTTTCATTGGCCAGTAGGTTAGACGGCTCATCAAATTCAACAACCTAAGAGACAAAAAAAGAATGGGTAGATAGATATGGAGGATGTGCAGAACAAATAATGAGTTTGTCTGAATTAAAGGGTAATCTGTGAGAACAATTAGTGTTGATGTATCAGTATACCCTGAGGTGTAGTGCAGGCCTAATGTGTACTTGTCCCTTAGATGTGCACCTGTACTCCCTCTATAGTGGGTTGAAGTGAGCGAAAAAGTACCTGTCCCTGGTTGAGCACCATAATGCGGTCACAGTTCAACACGGTATGCAGCCGGTGCGCAATGGTCAGGGTTGTGCAGTCCTGAAAAGCATTGCGGATTGTCTCCTGGATCAGCAAGTCCGTCTCTGTGTCCATAGCAGCCGTGGCCTCATCCAGGATCAAGACCTGGGGTGAACAACAAGTTAGTAGCAGTAACTGGATTCTCAATATTCAATTACGTGACTAAAATTGTTCGTACAGGTTGAGCATCCAAAACCCGAAAGTTTTTGAGCACCGACTTGACACCACAGGCAGAAAACTCCAGACCTGACTTCACCTGCCCGTGTGACGCTCTGACGCTCTGTTGGGGTCAGTTTGTTACCAACCCCCGTCAATGCCAGACCTAAGTGCATTATTTACTGTGTTTTTTGCTTGTTCTTTGCTTTGTGGTACAGAAATACAGGCAGTCCCCAGGTTAAGAACGAGTTCCGTTCTTGAGACCGTCTTGAAGTTGAATTTGTATGTAAGTCGGATCATGTACGTACGGTTCATATTTAGCATCAGTTGGTGATATATTTCACCTTTCTATGCATATAAAACACTTAAACACTTCCATTAGTAAACGGAATTGTTACGGAACGCGATGCTCGTGTCACGTTATCTGAAACAGACTGGCATAGGTACGCTCGAGCCGACGAACCACCAACGCCGTCTTCATGAGCGCAGCAAACTAGTTCCCACGTTTGTCTTTAACTCAAACTTTTTATTTAATAGGCTTTATGCCAGTCCGTTCGGACTGGATGGATTTTGTGTTTAGACTTGGGTCCCATCCCCAAGATATCTCATTATGTATATACAAATATTCCAAAATCCAAAAATATCCCAAATCCGAAACACCTCTGGTCCCAGGCATTTAGGATATGGGTTGCTAGACCTGTATCAAGGAATTCTGCCAATTATGGGTAGCCTTTGCTTTGGATCCATTTGTGAAAGAGCAGATGATGAAATCTAGCCATTCTGTATCTCCGTTATGTAGCATCTACATGCTAATATACAACAGGGTTTGAGAGCTCAAAAGTGTGTCTCAGGGGCCTCTTACCTTGCACCGTCTCAGCAGTACTCTGGCCACACACAAGAGCTGTCTCTCCCCCACTGAGAAGTTTTCACCGTTCTCCACGACCTCTGACTCCAGCTTCAGAGGCAGCTGGGATACCTGCAAAATAAAACAAAAAGGGTGAATTTTAGGGAAAGGCACAGACTGCAGCAGAGAATTACACTTTACCTAAACCTGTAAACCAATGTGAATAGACTCAAGTGTCTGATGTTGAAGAACCTGATCTTGAACTTTCCGACAGCCCTCCCCAATACTCACACACTCCTTCATGTGAGTCCGCTCAAGGGCATCCCAGATCTGCTCTTCTGCATACAAGTTGAAGGGGTCCAGGTTGGATCTGCAACGTGGAGGAGACCCAAAATCAATACGAGTTAAATAAACACCGCAACAGCATCTGGTTTTGGAGCTGATGTCACAACTGCCCCCACCTGACAGTGCCACTGAACAACACTGGCTCCTGAGGAATGATTGACAGCTTGCTCCGGAGATCAGCCAGGCCAATGTCACAAATGTTGACTCCGTCAATCTTAATGGAGCCACCACAGGGTTCCACCAGCCGGAAAAGCACCACACCAAGAGAGGACTTGCCTTAAAAAAAAAGGGAGAGAAACCATCAAACTCCAAGGCTTTTTGAACCATTTGAATTTTGGCAAGTTTCTGTGGGTGCTGGTGTAACAATGTGGGTCAGTGCGGTCAAGTCTGGCAGCACTGACCTGAGCCTGTCCGGCCCACAATTCCAACCTTCTCCTTGGGGCGGATGGTGAAGGACACCTTCTTCAGAACCAGTGGGAGGTTCTCCCGGTACCTCATCTCTGTCCCGTCAAACACCACCTCCCCCTCCTGGGGCCAATCTGTAGGTGGGGCCTTGTTTTTGATCCGGGCTGGGGCCTCAAGAGCCAGAGACTAACAGGGTGACAGTGGAGAGGATGTGTGTTTAAAATGTACAAAAATAAAAAAAGATGCTACTGTTAGACATGGCTGATTGTATTGGGTTTGGATGGGTGGTCAGGTTTTCTTAAACAGATGAAGCAAAGAGTACGAGAGGCAGATTATGATTATGAGACTGTTATGATATCAGGCATTTGCCTAAATTTTAAACTTAAGTTGCACAACCTTTAATCTTTTGGGTTTGTTAACTTAAAGTGTATTCTGTGGTATCCCCAACCTGTTCCCCCTTAATATAAACTGATATGTTGAACAATTTCAATGCACACCTTTGACATATTGCTGCCCTCCATTAAGTATTTTTAGAAACTTCTGATAATTTACCATTTTTTTACAACCTTTCAGTGTCCTCAAGAATTACGGCCACCCTCCATAAATATGAAAAATGTCATTGCATGTATAAGATTGAGATGATAAATAACGATGATGTTTTTTGTTAATATTTACGTAGGGTGCCACTAACTCTGAGGACTAACTGAACGTTTATTTGTTTCTGCTTTCCTAATTATTGTGAACCCCTGAAAAAAGGGGATGTGGATTAGGCAGTACCTGGATGTAGTGGTTAATCCTCTCCACAGATGTAAAGCGGGCCTCTGTCTCAGAAGCCAGGCGCACTGTGAACTGGAATAGACCTGTGAGCTGTGGAGAGAGAGAGGGTCATTACTGAGGTTGCCTCTGTGCTCAGAGGATTCAATAATTTAAAGAATTTAAACCTTAGAACTAAGAAAACTAACAGGTTAAATAAAAAATAGAAACACTGATTAATTCCTTGTTAAACTGCTGCAATTAGAAGTTTTTCCATTAAAACCATCTACTGGGAGATTATATTGTAAACAAAACAGCAGGAAATGAAGAGTTTCCTGACTGATAGCAAAGAAGAACATTACAGAAGTATTCACACTTTCTACAGTGTCCCATTTTGAGATATTACTAAAAGCCTAATAATGATTCAAAATGTAGTATTTTATTTTAATTATTTAAAAAAAGGGTAACATGAATTACATTTCATGTAAAAAGAGGAAATAACAAATATCATCTTAACAAAAGTACTCAGAACCTTGAAGTCAGTATTTCGTAGAAGCTTCCTTAGCAGCAAGTCCTTTTGGCCAATTCTCCAACAACTTGCCCGCACACTGCCCGGAGCACATTTTCGCTCATTCGTATTGGCCGATTTCCTCAGGCTCTCCCAAGACGGTTGGGGATCGCTCAAAGGAATTCACTTTCTCACTCTGAAGACACTCCTGCGTAGCTTTGGATCCTTGACCTTGCTGAATTTTTCCCCCAAAATATTTCCCTCCCTTCCATTCTGACAAGTTTCCCAGTCCCTGCTGACGAATAGTTTCCCGTAGCCCGTGATGCTGCCACCGCCATACGGTAGCGATGGAGTTGTGCCAGACAGACCATTAACCCCTATTTTAATCTTGTCTGATCACAAAACATCGTTCTGTTGATGGTGCAGATTCCATGTGGGCTTTGACATGGCTTTTCTTTAATAATGGCGTGCCCACTCTTCCACACAAGTCACTTTGATGAAGTTCCCATGCACAGCCACTGACCTCAGTAGCTCTTTTAAAGTGGTCCTTAGCCTGTTCGGTTTAAAGCAGAGTTTCTCAACCCTGTTCCTGGAGGACCCCCAACACTACACATTTTGTATGTCTCCCTTATTTGACACACCTGAATCTACTAATTAAACTCATTAGTAGAGCACTTAATGACCTGAACTGGGTGTGTCAAATAAGGGAGACATGCAAAATGTGTAGTGTTGGGGGTCCTCCAGGAAC
>JAOYSI010063561.1:0-23429 GCA_025775065.1 Hiodon alosoides | reverse complement strand
TGTGTGTGTGTGTGTGTCTGTGTGTGTGTGTGTGTGTGTGTGTGTGTGTGTGTCTGTGTGTGTGTGTGTGTGTGTGTTTATTGAGGCTCCCTGCTCCAGAGATGTGTGTGTTTGTGTGTGTGTTTATGGAGGCTCCCCGCTCCTGAGATGTATGTGTTTGTATGTGTGTGTGTGTGTGTCTGTGTGTGTGTGTGTGTTTATTGAGGCTCCCTGCTCCAGAGATGTGTGTGTTTGTGTGTGTGTTTATGGAGGCTCCCCGCTCCAGAGATGTGTGTGTTTGTGTGTGTGTGTGTGTGTGTGTGTGTGTGTGTGTGTGTTTATAGAGGCTCCCCGCTCCTGAGATGTGTTTGCCAGGCTGCACTTTAATCAGCTGCCTCCTCTGATGAGCATGTGGAGGACTCTCTAAGTGCACAAGAGCCTTTGTAAGCGGTGCCAGCCCACTGAAAGAGATTGGAAAAGGGGGGAATGCACATACTTATGTGCTAAGCTTTTTTTAAGTGTCAGAAACAGTGAGGGGGAAGACAGAGGACTTTGAGGGTATCAGGACTTTGGCACCCTCTGGCTTTCAGAGTAACGTTGTGATATTATTACATTATTACTGTGTTTATTTGCTTAGCAGAAGGTCTTATCCACGGTGACTTAATAGCTCACAATTTTCCACTTGACTTATTCATACGCATTTATACATCTTTACTGAATCCAGTTTGGCTAAGTGCCTTGCTCAAGGGCAGGGCCTATCTTTAGATCTGAATCCGCAATCGTCTGGTAATGTTTCTCAACCACATCTTTACATCTGCGTTACTGTAAAAGAAATGTGAGGTGTTTTCACTGGCGCAAATCAGATATTTTTAGGATGGCTCTAGAAGCTGAAGCTGATCATTTCGATAATGACGGATTATAAACTTTTGGTTTCTCTTTGCACTTCATCCCATTGGAGGTAACGAAGAGCGATTCTATCACTCACATCCACAGCAACTCAATGTGTGATTTCACACCTTTTGCCTAAAGGTATTCAAATTCTACATGGAATTCCACCATGACCTGATGCATATTTTACGCCAACCCCCCACAGAATTAGAAGGAGGGACAGAAGGTCAATTGCGCAAGCTCTTATATTTAACATGAGTGTCATAGATTGAACTTTGAGTCTGTACATTTTCTCCTTCTGAAAATCTGGCCTAGAAGGTTGAAAAGACGGCAATAATAAGGCAGCTGTCCCTCTGTGGAAGTTTGTGCTTTATCGCTGTAAAACCTTGTGGTCGAGTTGCAGTCTAAATGGTGTTTGGCCGGACAACACGTCGCAGAGCACGTATCTGACTTATCCTCTCAGCATGAATATCCTTGCATGCCAATCAGCTGTCTCCTTCAATGGAGGCATTTGGTGCTATAATCATCCTAAAGAAAAATGAATATGGTAGAATACAATATGGGACACGGTGGATACCTTTTAGGTGCTGTGTACATGGTTTATTGTTGGATCTGGTGTTTCTGGTGACGTGATTTCTGGGATTTTAAATTGCTTGTTTGGCGAGTGCCAGAGAGAGACATCCTCTTGGCCAACATGTTTCCATTCATTCACCCCAGTAAAAACGGGACACCCGTGGTACTTCCCGATGTTTTTTTGTCACACATTCCTGCTGCTTGTCATCCCAAATGATGACCTTGAAAAAACAGGACCTTCCCAGACTAGCATTAGCTAGCACTGGAACAAAACTGCAAAATGAAGACTGCATTCATCGTATATCATCCGTTCGCCTGCCCGTTTATCGATCTACCTGAACAAAATTAAATTATCTTAACGAATAACTAAAGGCAAAATGACTAGGGCTATCAACTTTCCTGGAGCTGACATCCACGGTTTATTGTAGCCAATCAATCAATCAATCAATCAAATCATTATTTGACATAGTGCATTTTTACTCTCCAATTTTGCTGTCTTCTGTGCAGAACTTCTATACAGACTAAGATATACATGCCACATGACAGATGGGCAGGGTTTAACATAGTTTTGAGTGCTAGTGCAAACACTTACAGTAACTTGGAAAAAAGGTGACACTAGGAGGTGAACACATTTCAAAATTACCCATAATGATCTTGAAAGATAAGTGCCCACGAGAAATGCATTTTATTTTGCAGAAATCCGTCACATTTGTGCAGGTACATTAAACACCAGGTCCTTGGCTTCCACTGTTACTGCCGTTGCTGTAATGGAACGGGGCACATAATAACACACGACACAAGTGTAATGAGTCATTAAGGCATAAAGCCAGGAGGAGGTCAAGGCTGGAGGTAGGTCAGCGGAAGGATAGCAGTGGATGAATGCTTATGCAGCTAGTGAGGATGCAAAAGGGCTGTGGGGAGGTCGTAGAGGGGAAGGTGTCTGGGGGGGCCAGAGGGAGGTAGGAGGGAGGAAAGGGGCAAGGTTCTACTTTTGAGATGATCCCACGGGGAAGTAAGGTGGGAGGGAGAGAGAGATGGGTGTTCCTGCTGAGCACTTATAGTCAGACCATGGGCCCATCAGGACGACCCTGCTGGTGAACCTGAATGACAGACCGGGAGGGAGCTGACTGACATTGACCTCACATCTGACCGACGTGGATAATTGCAGTGCCGATGCTGGAGAGGACTGCTGTTTATGGAGCCAATTTGCCAAGCCGGCGGCAAGAGGCCGAGTTGTGCGGTATTGCTTAGGCTGTGCGTAGACCCGTCCTCTCTCAGACGTTTCTTTGTCTGTTTTCCCTGCATGTGTGTCTACATGTACGTGAAAGTGATATTCCTATTCACTGCGCTATACATAGAGGCTTTTGCATGCTTGCAAAGCCTCTGTCTCTTTGATGGTTGTCATTTGTCTCTCAGATCCTACACAGCTGAAAGGAGACAATGCTTTGTTGCTGCTGTTGCTACTATGCTTTGATGCTCACAACGTTACTGGGCTGTCTTTCCTGGTTGTCTCGCCTTTCCTATTTAGCCTTCAGAACTGCCCTACAGTTAATTACACATTGGGTACTGTAGAAAGGTGGAGTGTCTTCTGATTTATTTTACTTCACACACACACACTCACACTCAGCCCTTAATTGTAGTTTATGGGCTTTAGTTACAGAGATGCTTCAAACTCTTTTAATAACGAAGCATAAGCTCATTCAATGGCCTCGTTCAACTACAAAGCCATTTTTAAATAAATTGAAAATTATGCAGTTTGAAAATGGGATGGTGTTTGAAATCTTTTCATTTTTTAATAATGGAAATTACAAGTGGTCTGACATTTACTCTCTCTTGATACGGTAGAAGGCTCTAAGACTCTGATACGTTATGGGCTGCCCTGATGAACCTCTGAATGAAAGGCAAGAAAGGAGCACTCAACACACCCACACATTTACGCTCACAACTCCGCACTCTCTCAACTCCTGAACCCAACGCCACCAAACACATACTAACGTCAGTCACACACAACTTGGAACACTCACACAGTGTCCCACGAAAGCACAGCGGAATGCACAAACCTGATAAGACCCTGCATTTGTCATGAAAAACGCTCCGTTATTTCCACTTTAATGGTGAGAGAGGTGGGTCGTGGGGGTCGGAAATATTCTCTCCCTGACAGGTGCACAAGGCTTTTGGACTTAAAAAAAAGTCCTTCCTCTTAACTATTTTTTCCCCTTTATTTTTACAGTGGCCATAAAGCTGAAAGATGGTAAATCGTGGCTGGTGTTGGTCTTCAGTTTTCGATGCCAATCTGGATTAATGACATTGTGTTTCTGCTGTACCATCAGGCTGTGCTTCACTTTATTGATGCCAGGCGAATATTATCCCCCACATGGTCCTGACAATCTGTGAAGTTCCTATCTACCAGTTATACCACGCTACAAACTCAGAGATGGCTCCATAAAATGAGTCACTTTGATGGGATATCCTATTGATCCGGGGCACTGGTTTTTATGTATCTCTACACTGGGCAATACTGCAGTGTGCCTTCCTGGCCAACCCTTACTGTCTTTGTGGGGAAAATTTGGAATTTGTGTTTCCAGTTTGCATAACCACAGCAACTAGAATAGCATGCGTTCACATATTAACCATTGGAGCAATTCCGATTCATGTTTCAAGGGTAAAGTCCTCCCTGGGATTCATGCCCATAACTGCAGAGCCCTCCTCACTACATCACACCGTGACCTCAAAAGATCAATGTAATAATGCGATACTAATCTCAGTGGCTGAAGTTCACGCATGTGATGTCCGTTCATCCATTCAGTGGCCCTTTCTCTTGTCAGTTTCAATTACTGATGATGCATCTCTGGCTGCTTTGTGCTGGCCATGCACTTTAATTGGAAATTTCTCGACGGCTGCAACAGCAAGCTACATTTCCACAGTAATCGAACAGGCCAGCTTCCCGCAAGGACACCGAGGCGAGGCAATCTCAATTGCATGTTGTTTCACTGCATTATCTGTGAGAGGACGGCGCAAAGGGGAAGTTATTATCCGAGTTGAAGACTGATGTCAGTCGCGCATTTCCTGTTTTGCTCGATGTTGTAAATTTCTGGATCACGGCACAAAACCCTTCCTCTCCAGGCTGGACTATGTGAGCAGAACAGGGGAGCGCTCAGGCGTTAACACACAGCAGCGATAATATGACCTGGAAAAGGGGTTGCAGATCCTGTTGCTGGTGAACGTTGATGAGACAAGCAGGCACTGGGGTAGTATGTGCATGCAACATTGAGACAACAATAGAACAAAAGAGTAACACCCGTCAGTACTAGGGACCACAGGAGCAGAGGTCAGTGGGAAACACATCTGGAGTTCTCCTTATTTCCTTTAATGTTGCGTCTCACACGCGTACACACTCAAGGACGTAAAACACTTACTTCTCATTGGAGGAGAAAGAGAAGCACTGTATGGCTACAATACTGCACCACCGTTTGCTACCTTGAAATGACAAGAGTGTGGGCCCATCTCTGAGACCATCTCCCTCCTCCCACGCCTCTGAGGATCTTTTAAATGTTTGTGAAGAAATAGTGGAAAATGTTGTTTTTTTAGTTTTTTTTCTGACACATAATATTCGTCCAGAAGATTTTTTTTCTCATCCTTTCATCGAAACTTTCTGTCTTCTTTTCCTGATGTAACTTTGTGAAACAAACTGCGAGATATAAGATGAAAGGCAGATAATAGAAGCAGCCAGGGAAGGCTATCTGATTTTGAGATTTAAATTCTGAAAGCGCTTGGTGGCAGTGTGTAAGTTTCTACCTCCATGTTGGTGTCACTGAGGAGCTTGTTCTAGTGTCCATGAGCTCTGCAGGGATTACAGTGGTTTTGTCAGTAGTATGAGTATAGAAGCTGAGGCCCCTATAACTGGGGATGTGCCCTGGGATTCTGTCACCAGGGGCCCAGGTGTTGACCACTTGGACCAGAGGTCAGCTGGGGACAGCCTATGTTCTGCCAGGCCCGGAGGAGGCAGATTTAGAATCTGACCTAATACAATGATAGGGTCTAGCGGCAGGGGCTCTGGATCGTGGCTCGGAAAGTTGGAAAGACCCACGATGATACAACAATGCCTCTCTTTTTAACCACAGCAGTGCCATTGGGCTTTAGTTTGCTAACAGCTTCAATCGTCATCCTCATTCAGCCGTCATCTCAGGCCATTTGGCTCTCTTTACAGAAAAGGAGAGCAAACACAGTCGGTCTGGTGGGGGCCAGCTGCTGGTTTTTGGCCCTGGCTCTGGGCTTACGCAGTTTCCATCACTGATCAGTCATTCACAATCCCAGGGGCCAGCAGGACTCCTGCCCCAACAACTGAGGCTACAGACTTTCAACAGAAACGTTTCACACTATTTAGATGGGCCTTCTGCTAACCCAATGGGCAGCTGCAAGAGTCAGTTGGGACCTGTCCCAGCAGATGCCTTTCATTAGGTTTTGCTGGACAACATGCTAATTTGTTTTGAGCACTTCCTCCATCTTATAAAAACAACCAAAAGCCTTTAAAAGATCAGCTGGATAAATTTAGAGATCAGTCGTGTTTTTCTGTGCTAATGGGCTGAGGGCACTAAATGCTCTGGCTGCATCAGACTTCTCCATAGGCCGGATGAACATAGAAGATTCACCACACAGCTTTTACAGGTTTATTTCCCACTAGAGCAGAGCTACCTTTGGTTTCTCCAAATGGAAATTAATCTCAATCTTACAAACGGGGCTGATGTGGAAGAGCAAATCTATGTTCTACAGCTTGAGACTTACGTTTTCTCATCAGCCTCCAGCCTGGAAGTGGATTTAGCTTTTAAACAGGATCATTTTAACTCTGTATTTGCTCTGCCTTCAGGCTTGGTGCGTGCCCTGGCAGCCGTGAGTGTGTGTGTGTGTGTGTGTGTGTGTGTGTATGTGTGTGTCCGTGTGTACCCTGTAATGCGTGATTGGTACCAGGCTACGTCTCTGTGCTGAATTGCAGCGGTGGGTTGTACCGTTCCCTGGGAGCTAACGGTGAAGCTCACTGAGCAGGTACATGCTGTAATTATGTGCCTGTCCCAGAGATGGGCCTTGTTGAGAAGTACATTTAATAGGAAAGAAGAATCAGCGTTTTTTTTAAATCGCCGTCTAATATTCAGGCAGAAGAAAACGGAAACCATTTAACCTCTTGGTTTCTGCTAAGCGGTTTTAAAGTGAATCAGGCAGAATTTCCACTGATCCAAGCCTGCTGCTAAAGGACAGGTAGATTGATGCCGTGCACAGCGACTATGTCAGGAGTAATAAGCAAAAATTTCCTGCATGGTTTGCAGGAAATGCTCTGTACATTACAGCAAAGTGTATACCAAGCAAAGAGCAGTCTGGCAGGGCTCGACCTCGGCCATGCCTGAGAGGCGCTCCTATGAGGAAAAGCAACATGGGGGCCACCGCCACAATCGCCTAACCTCGCAAAAGAAACAAAGGACTCTCACACCTCCAAACCAAGCCTCACACAGATAAAAGTAATGACTAAAAAATAAATAAAAAATGAATTCCTAGTTGTGTCTTTCTGCAATTAATTGAATTGCAATTACTCAAATTTGGATATGGTAAATCCATCATCAGTTTGACTCATTGAAGTAAATAGTTTTACTTGATGTTGCTTTACTGACATTAGCAACAACTTGGTAAATCCATTTCTTTAGCTCTATCTCTTTCGCACTGAAAATGCTCTGAAATGAAAAATGGGCTATCTGATAAACTGATATAAATTTATTTTCTCATTCAAACTTTTAATTGGGAATTTGCTGTGATGATTGTGGTAAACTGTCCATTCAGAGAAAGGACAGCCCACATGGTTCGACAGCTTGCAGTAGATAAGAAATACTAACTAGAGTGTTGGACCGAGTTGTGTGATTATGATAATGAAATTATACCTCTGTTCCAACAAGACTGAATTAATTAAAGTAAGTGGTAATAAGCGAACGTTCGGAGGAGATGAAACTGTGTCACTTCTTTCAGGTAATGCTATTGGACGGTTTGAGTGGAGGGCAGGAGAAGGGCACCAATCAGTTCAATCAGTTTCAAACCTCTGGACTGGATTGGCAGAAATGATTGTGTACCATAAGCTAATAATGAAGGCATGTCTGCCGTTTGTCTCGAGAACAAGAGCCTTGAAAGGGGGTCCAAATTACAATGAAATTTCACACTGAGCACTTCAAAAGAATGAGTGTAATGTGTGTGCTGCATCTTTGAACTTGTTTATCCTTGGTATATACCGTATTAGAATAGGTTCTCTCATTTGCCCCTAGTTGCCCATAGTGCTCTGCGATTTCAGCGTTTATGTTCGGTTAACTACCGTCCCTCGGCCTATTCCCCGATGAAGCATCCCCAGCCCGGCACTGCGGGAAGCTCATCAAAGGCAATTCGTTTTGCAGCATGCCTTCACTGAGCCTGTCTAGTGAGTGCACCCAGGAGAGAAATAGGGGGACAATCTCACAAACCATCCAAAAATGCAGAACATTTGTTAATTGTCCATAATAATCACTCATTTCTCCTGGTAAACGTGTTTCCAGCGATTAAAAGGATTGTGCAAATGGACTGGGGGACCCATACCTGCCCAGGCATAGCAGAAAACAGCCCGCTGTGGTAGACTCTGAGTCCTTCTGTAGATGTGAGCAGCATTAGAACAGAGCTGTGCGTCGGGTTGATGCCAGTTTAAAGTAGGGTTCACACATGCCAATCAACTTTTATCGTCTCTGCATCGGCAGCACAGCACTGGTTTGTTGCAAGTAGACTGCATCAGAAAGCTCTCACCGCACACTGGAGAGCACTGACTTCGCTGAACTAAGTGCATCAGCATCTTTCCAGTTTGGAATTATAAAATTGAATTTGTTTAACTGCATTGCCAAACTTCATAGCCTGGATCAAGAGCAGAGTTTAGCCAATACTGTGTGTGTATTGCGGTCAGGTGTTGTTCATGAATGGCCTAAAAAGTTTAACTGTTGGAGGGAAAAGCTGAAAGTAGTGTGTATGACTTCTCATATGGTTTGTGTGTGTGTGTATGTGTGTGTGTGTGAGTGAGAGAGAGAATCACCATCAGCAGCTATAATTTAGCATTAATCTCACTCCCTTCGATTTTAGAACAGCTGAAGTGGCAGGAAATCAAATTTCCAGACCATTAACCACAGTGTGGCCGGCCTGATTTATTACATAGCAGCACATTTTTGAGTGTGAACATTATCTCAGAATAAATCAATCTGTACCTCAGAATCAGGGTTTGCAGAGGAGGGAGTAGTTCTGCCTAGTTAGGGGGAGTGGCGTAACTGAAAGGGAGGGCTTTTCTTCTGAAAAGCGAACTTTAACCCCCACTTTGACGGGGGGCCTGGGGGATAACTGTAATGGTTTCAAAAACAACTCTGTAGTTTGGCCTCTTACGCCTTTGATCAGCCATATGTAAAATGTACTATCCCAGCAAAATGAAGAAAAAAAAAGGCTTGTACATTATAATTGATTGCTTCTTTCCTCAAGTGCTCATGTGTTCCTTATTATTGATATTGCTTTGCTGTTTTCCGATATGTGAACAACAGATGGATGTAATGAACCTATAATAGATAACGTGTTAGCTGTTATTGCAGATTTTAATTACTCAGTTGATCTTGAAAAAGAAGAAAAAACTGTTGTGGTATATGTCTGTCTGTCGGACATGCGAGGGGAGAAGTCAGGGTGAAAGAGCACAGGGCCCCCGCACAGAGCCACTTTAATAGCCATTAATTCCGTCTGGCACTACTCCAGCCATTGGCCCGGGTCTGGACCCTCTCAAATACCTTACGTATCATCGTCCAATCAAACATTTTCTGGGGTTCACCATGAGCCCCGCCCTCTGCAATGTGCTCAGGATAGACCGCAAGTCCCAGTTATTACACAGAAGATTAATATCATCAAGATATGCTGTGACGTACGCAATGGGCAGACAGAGCAGCCTGCCTGTGAGCTATTTGAATGGTTGCTGGAGCTCCATGAAAACCGAACGGCAAACTCACAAATGAGTGCGAACTGATCTGAGAGCAGAAAGCTGTTCCTTCATTGAACTGTCGTGACGGGGGTATCTTCCAGTAGCCTTTGGTTAAATCCAATGTTGAATAAAAACAAGCAGCACCGAGCTGTTCTAACAGCTCAATCACCGGATTGGTCGGTTCGATATACCATGTCGACTACGAAAGGTTTATTCTGTATCAAAATTTGATGGATGGGGTATGCCTCAAATTTTGATTCTGCAATCCCCTTTCATGGTCGACTCGGAATCGAACCGACCAATCCGGTTTTGGAACCAAGCATGAAACTTTACACCTGAACATAGATAGATGAAAACGATTATATAATTGTGGATGGCAATTGTTATGAAGTACTAACATATCCTGGGTAAATACAGTTGCCATAAAATAAAATTCTACCCAGGTTTCAATTAAGAAATAATAGGCAGTCTATGAAAAGGTTCCCAGGAATGTTTCCTCATCTCTGGCATCGCCAGTGAAACAGTTCAATGTGTGCACTCTGGCAGCTTGCATTTCGCCAAGCGTACCTTATCTACCGATAATCAGCAATAATGCTTGATGAGTGTTACTATACACTGTTATGCATGCGGGGACAAACGAGGGCGGTAAACAGCAAGGCCATTCACGTGGGAGACGAGCGGCACCCCCTGCCTTCTGATGCTCCGTCTTTACTGGGCTCTTAGTGGAGCGGGGCTGTACACGGCTAAATCCTCTCTGGGAAGATGGGATAGCGCCGCTTGGTCTGCTCGTGGATTCCTGCTCAAGTGAATCATCGTTCGGTTCTGGACTACACGCAGATGTATTTAATATGCCCAGTCCTGCAAGCTGGCTGCCCCAAGGCCTGCCTACCCTGCTTTTGTCCACCCCCCCCATGGTTTTAAGCAGTCCAGTCCCTCTGTCTTGTGTTCACTTTCCTCCTCATCTATGCATATCGCTGCGGGGACTGTTTACACAGGCCGTGTACTGAGCCCATTTAAAGCTAAACTAAACAAAGCCATGTGTCAGCCTTTATCTGATCTTGGGCAATCCTCTCGGTCTGCCATGACAGCGCTAGCTGCAAAAGCCCCCTCACACACAAGCCTAGGCCTCCACCCCTCTGAGAGGCCAGCAGGAGCAAAGTGATTTATAATGAGCCTTGTCTAATGGATTGCCCTGGTGTCAGTAAAATTATGGAAGAAAAAGTTAATTAGCCTTTAGCGACCCCACTGTCCGACGGAGGCCCCCTCACCTACCTATCTTGCACCCCCCTCGGCTGTCCGTCTCGACACATGGTGACACCTGCCAGCCCCTGACACCGGCCAGCACACAGTAGGAATAAATAGAATTTAATTGTACACCACTTGCCACGGCAAAACTCTTGACAATCCCATTTTCCTGCGCTCCGATGCACACTGGCGTGGGGTCAGCCGGCATTGCGCTGCCTCGTTTAACATGCCTGCCACAGAGGTCGTGACCCTGGAGACTGTCACTTTGAGCCCTGCTGGGCATCAGGACAGAAGCAGAGCTGTCTACTCAGGTCCTACAGGTATTACTACGGCCACAACGGACAGGTGCATGAAATATAATGGGGATTCATTGTTCTTGTTTTTTCATGTACCTGGGTCCAGGCAATTACTTACTAAAGTTCATGTTTATTTTGAAGACTACTAAGTCTCCTTGATGTGCCTCGAAAGCCGTGTCTGGCCGGGACTCAGTCCGCGTTGGAGCTGCACTTGGGTTCATCCTTGCTCTGGTGCCCCGCACAGCATGGCAAGTGGCTTTAATGGAGAATTTTTATTTTTGTTGAAATCGTTGCCCTCTACTTGCCCCTTTCTTTTCTGTGAATAAAGGATTGTTTGGCAAAACGTTCCCTCTGAAATTGTGCTGTGAATAGCACCCAGCCCCCACCCCCGAATGGACAGTAAATTATTGCTATTTTCTCCCCTTTCTACTCAAGATACCTGGCAGGGCACCGAGCCTGCTATTTTGACCGACAACACTATGAGCTCTGCACTGCATGCAATGGTGAGATCCAATCAAATCACCGTGCTAATGGTCAGTTTGGCACTCAGACGGGCCAAACGCGACTGAAAGGTTTTTAGGATGATGGAGTGGGAGAAAAAGGTGGTACTCTGCGTCTGCTCAAAATGCTCAGTCTATGGACAACAGGCTGAAAGACTTTCACAATGTCAGGGATGTAACGCCCCAGACAGAGTTCAATTTACTTTTTAGAAGGCACCCATCGAGAACATATTCATACTGCCAGGAGAATGTCTGTGTTTGCCACAATCTTCATGAAGAACCGAGCTGTCTTGAAATTGTTCAGACCATTAGTATCAATATGAAGCATTGTTGGCAGGGAAGCACTTGGACAAATGTTGGCAAATGTGCATTATTTCAACCTTGCTACTTTGAACTTTGAAAATGCACCAGTTTAGAAAATGTGTTGTATTTTATTTTATTTTTTTGGCTGTTGGATTTCACTGTAGATATTTAAAGACAACAATTTAGGTCTAAATTCTTCTCACACCACTTCAGGAGCCTTTTGGTACGTGAACAGCCCCTGTAAGCCCCTTTTTATGAAATTCTTTTTCTCTATCATCTCCTGAAATGGTAGTTTTGTGGATTCCCACTGTGTCTCCTGGCATGTTTACAGACTCATCGTTCCCCGAGGACAGTTTACAGACAGCTGAGAAGATTACTAGCATATTGCTGTGTGTGTGTGTGTGTGTGTGTGTGTGTGTGTGTGTGTGTGTGTGTGTGTGTAAGTGTGTGCGCGCGTGTGTGTGCGTGTCTGTGTGAGTGTGCATCTGTGTGGGTGAGTGTGCGTGCGAGTGTGACTATATCTCACTTGCATGTATTTGTTGTGTGAAAGGTGCCTGATTAAAATGACACATTGAGTCTGATGGGACTGCTTTCCACACAGTGCCTTTGTGGAGCTTCTGTGTATCCGGACGTTTAGACCTGCCCCGGGTGAGAGCAGGAGGACTGACGATCGTTTGTGGAAGATAATTATTTTGGGCGGTTTTTCGCCGTTCCCCCACACAGGTGCCTGTGTTTTATGGGACTCCTCAATTCTGTGATGTCTGTGGTGATAATCCAGGTCTCACAATGACTCGGCCAGCACAGTGATTAGGTAGAAACTGGCCATATTCTGCCACCTTCAGTCCATTTTACATTTTAAGAACACTTGCCACATGACATTATGCATTGTCTAAGACATAAATGCAAAAAGTGAAAAGTGCATAATTATTGCATTGTTTTTTTTTTTATAGAATTAACTTCATAGTTGTGAAGTGCATTAGTTCAAAGTGGCTCAAAGACATAGGTGGCTCGTTACATAGGAAAGCGTTCACACATGCACTTCCTGACAGAGCTGCCTCTTTAGTTTCACTCTACATTTAGTGATTTCTGCCTTCCACACTGACCCTGGAATTCTTTTTCTCCCAGCCCATGTTCACATTCTCTCCCTTTTATTCCTCCTCAACCTGTCTCTCTTCCGTTTTCTCTTCCCCCGTGCCTCAGATTCCAGCCGACTAGAGTTGAACCTGCCGAAGGCTTCTCAGACAAAATTCTGAGCTTTCTCTTCTTTATTTCTACATTGCAGCGTATATTTAACCTCTATTTATTCCTCGGCTGCCTGCACATAGAAGCTGCTCCCCACTCACGCCTCAGGCCGGCTAGCCCAGTAGTCGAGCTTCTGTTGGCCGTTGGCCATGAAAATGAATTAAATAACAGTAAATAAATATTCGTCGTTGACTAAAGCGAAAAACAATGTTCTTGTCACCAAATCCAGCCGCGAGATGAACACTGGTTTATGAACAGTGAGCTGTTTCTGTGCTGGGTAAGCATGTGGAACAGTGATTACTGGGCTCCAGCAAAAGGGGGCACTTTTTCTGCTCACCCTCTGGGTGCCTGGATATGTTTTTAGGGCATTTACTCCACTGCGCTGCTATTCAAAATATACATGTCTTTGCATTTGCACGCAAACCCGAAGACACGTCAAATGTGCGGAGAATCTCTGCAGCTGCAGAGGCTGCGCGAAGGGGATGACATTGTTAGGACGAGCATGCGGCAGGACAGGGAGAGTCAGCCCTGAGGTTTCGAAAAGGTTCAGTTCCCGACAGGGAGCCTGGAGGCCTTAGTGACAAGATGGGCATGTCGCTGGGTCCATTACTTAGCGACAGTGTGGAGGATTAACTGCTTGTTGAAAAATGCTGAGCACAAATCATTAAGGGGAAAATGTGCATCAGCTACTTACTATTCAAGCTTAATGTCAGCCTGACCTTTCAGGTTAATTCGGGCCGCATTAGGAGAGATTTTGACGGCCTGACTATTTGCACAATAATTTAAACGTGCTATAAATAAGCGTAGCCCGCTTCAGGTCCTTGTGGGTATGATGAGAATTTCTAAAAGCAGACGGGCTGGAAAGCATCCGTTGGTCTGAGGATGATTTGATCCTGAGTGCGGATGTGAGGACCAAGTAGAGACATCCAGTTGGTCTCAAGTGAAGCAGGTGAGGGGTGGAGATTACTATAAACTTGCCAATTACCGAGCAGCAGGCCAACCCAATCATGTGCACATGCACCTACCACTTGGCATGGATGACACTGCTGTGGCGCATGTATACCATCCTATCAAACACGTAAACACGAAAAGGTCGGCCTGCACCAGCATGCTCTTTTTGATCCCACTCCTGTATATGTTTGTGTTCAGAAATGAGCGCACCTTGGCGAGAATCCCACTGGACGCTGACAAACAACGTCGACCAGCTTTAGTCTTTCATCTTCTGGCGCTGACGGCATGTTCAGTCGACCCTGTGAGCAAGTCTCGAGAGCAGGAACGTGTTTTCTGCTAGAGAAAAGGAGGCCTCAGAACCTGCAAACACTGGCCCATTGTGCGGGAAGAGTGCAGGCTATTCTCAGAAACACGGCAACTGACGAGTCGTTTCTGTCTTAGTGTGGCTGTGTGTTAGACAGAGTGACAGAGACAAGTATGAGTATTCAGTGTTATAAATGCACGTAAAGTGCGTCTTGGTGTGTAGTATGTACACTATGTGGTCAAAAGTATTGGGACACACCTCTTAATAATTGAATTCAGGTGTTTAATTCAGTCCCATTGCCACAGGTGTATAAAATCAAGCATCTAGCCATGCAGTCTGCCTTTACAAACATTTGTGAAAGAATGGGTCATTCTAAAGAGCTCACTGAATTTGAGTGTGTTACTGTAATAGGATGCCACCGTTGCAACAAGTCAGTTCGTGAAATTTCTTCTCTCCTAGATATTCCAAGATCAACTGTAAGAGGTATTATTTCAAAGTGGAAGCGTTTAGGAACCACAGCAACTCAGCCAGGAAGTGGCAGACCACTGAGGGTTTGGCGAATGCCAGGAGAACGTTTCCTGCCTGACTGCATTGTGCCAACTGTAAACTATGGAGGTGGAGGGATAATGCTATGGGGTTGTTTTTCAGGGTTTGGCCTAGGCCCCCTTAGTTCCACTGAAGGGAAATGTTAATGCATCAGCTTACCAAGACATTTTGGAAAATTCTGTGCTTCCAACTTTGTGGAAACAGTTTGGGGAAGGCCCTTTTCTGTTCCAGCATGACTGTGCCCCAGTGCACAAAGCAAGGTCCATAAAGGCATGGTTGGATGAGTTTGGTGTGGAAGAACTTGACTAGCCCGCACAGAGCCCTGACCTCAACCCTATCGAACACCTTTGGGATGAACTAGAACGGAGATTGCAAGCCAGGCCCTCTTGTCCAACATTAGTGTCTGACCTCACAAATGCTCTTCTGGAAGAATGGGAAGAAAAATTCCAACAGACACACTCCAAAATCTTGTAGAAAGCCTTCCCTGAAGAGTGGAAGCTGTTATAGCTGCAAAAGGGGTGACCACCTCGATATCAATGCCTGTGGATTTAGAATGAGATGTCATGAAAGCTCCTGTAGGTGTAATGTGTAGGTGCCCCAATACTTATGTCCATATGGTGTATATTGCTTGTGTGCAGTGGATGCATACAAGTGTATGTAGTGTATGTGCATTTGTGTGTGTATAAGTCTGTGTGTTTGTGTGTGCATGTGGATGTCCATGTGCGGGTGTGTGTGCTTGTGTGCGCGTGCATGTGTGCGTGTCTGAGCATTAGTGACACTGCTGTGTCATGTGACATAAAAGATGCTGTTTAGTAATACTTTGCGCCCTTGTGGTTGACTTCATATTTTCAGCCTGCTCTCCACTGAAAGCTCCCCTGTCCTTCTCTCCACAGATCTGACTATGACCTGGAGTACGACTGCTACCAGGATGACTTCTATGACAGGTACTGTCAGTTGGCTCCACTCTCTTTTGGGTTTAATAAAAAGTGCTGTCTGTCAGTTAGAGAGAAAATAAAGAATTGTAAAAACAGGCAGTCCCGGTTTTCCTCTTTGGGGTCTGTTTGATCTCCTCTTCAATCCAGGAATTTTTTTATTCACCTAAGAAGTTGGCCCTCTTTTTTGCCTGAATGGAAAGAGGGCACCATTGAATTGTCCCTATGAGTCATATCCATGGAGATGAAGGGAGGAAAATTGGGCCGCCATTATACATTATTCTCACGGTATTGTCTACATTATAAACAAGTGAGAGTCATGATACGAACCGGGAAGTCTCTAGAATAGTGTTTGAATGGCCATGCCTTCTGAGGATCCCCGGTGATATGTAATCTAATATGGTGCTTACTGCTTATTGAAGGAGCCACTGAGCCGCTCAACACGAACAGCTCTGCCAGACTCTGGCTCTCTCCTTTGATTACCTTGGGAGGCAGGAGGGTTTGCTGTGTGGGCCCTGACTGCGTTGTGCGGGTGATTCCGCTGGTCGGGGGTTACGGTGGAGTGAAGGTAACGGCGTGGAGAGGGTGGAGCAGAGGCTGCACAGCCGCTATATGGCCCTTCCTCCCTTCTGCTTTTATTGTGTGTCGGAAAGGCCCCGCCCGCGTTCAGGTGGAGGTGGCTCAAAACGGTGCGCCCGGGCCCAGTAACAAGCTGCTGCATCAGGCTTCTAGGCATCGGTGCGGGAGGAGGACTCGGTGGGCTTTAGAAACGGCGAGGCTGCCTGATTCGCTCCGGTGACCCCTTTGTGCTTGCTGAGAGTTCTTCCTCCAGCTGACAAAGGGGCACGCCGGCTTCTAGGCGATGATTGCGGCGGGACGGAGAGGTGAGGGGTTTAGAATGAAAGGAAGCGGGGAGTCCTCGGGAGGGCTAATGGTCTGGGATGGGCTGCCTTTCCGCCGGCTGTTCGGCTGTTCAGAGGCACAGGTACAGCTTGAACCCAGCCATGGCCAAACCTTTGTGTGGGCAGATCCTAGATGAGAAGGCTGGAGCTGAGATTAGAGTGAGCCACCGATAAACATCTCTGCTGTGTTGACTGTGTAATAGTAGTCTTTTGAACCACCATGTGGTGACGCCCTGCTCTATAATAAAACGCTGTTCGTTCTCTGAAAATATCAATTCTGCTGAACTAATAACAAATGAGTGATTTATATTATCTGGAAAGTAAATCTGGAGGACGGGATGGTGTTTAGTAATTGGCAAACATCATGTGCTTTGTAAGTGGCTTGCTAGTTATTTGATTTTAAACAAATATTTTTGCCTGTTTTGATCTTACTTTGGTGAATAAATAGCACTTCTATAATAATATAGAATGATAGTATATAATTCAACCAAAACTTTTTTAGTATAGCAATCTTATAATTTGGCATGTTCCTATCATTTATCAATGAAATTGGGTGTTGATTTATAACTAAAATGTATCAAGATACTACAAATGTACTACATTCTTACACTACCTATGTGTGTTTTTTGCTTCCAATAACAAGAGAACATTTTAATCTAAATCGAATATGTGGACGAGTGCCAATCGAATTCTCAAAGCAATGTGATGAATGCACAGCTTCGCTTCCGTAAGCGATTAAGAGGGCTTTAGGAAGTCACGGGTTCATGCCCTACGCATACTGGGCAGGTTTGACAGCCACGCACACTGGGGACGTTCTCCATGTCCCAGCTCGTTCACAGCGATAATGGTTCAGGGAGGGTGCTGTGTCCCTGCGGCAGCTTGTGCGTGACATCAGGTCATTTATAAAGCTGGGACTCGGCGGATAAAAACGATCTGTGTCCTTTGTGTGACTGGGACAAAAAAGACACGTTTATGTGTTTAAACAGACCCGCGGCTCCTCTCGCTTCCCGCTCCCGTTTTCTTTTCTCCCCTGCGTTCCGCTCAAAGGAGGCAAATTCAGTTTTCAAAGCGAAGGGTTAAGAGAGACGACCCTGTCGTGTCAGTCATCTGAAAGCAGCAGAGGGATCATTTGTGTTTGGTTTAAGTTTTTAAATAAGAGAACATACACTGAGAATCGGAGCCGTGAAGCTACTCAATGGTCCACAAGGCTGTCTGCGAGACCTTCCGGGGAGAGCTTGTATTGATTGTCAGGTGTTTGGCTGAGGCACAATGTCTCGATGTCTAACTGAAGTGTTCCGTATTTTTGCCAGAATTCATGCATCCTAACTATGGACGTGTCGTCTGATGTTGATGTTGATTGCCTTGGCAGTGCAAGCATGAATTCACACCCAGATCTGCAGCTCAGCAGCTCCACCGTTCTGCTCAATAAGCTCTGGGTTGCCCCCTATACTTTCCCCTGGTGCTTTTTCTCGCTGTGGGGTCTCAGCAGATTGCAGCGCCTCCAAGAGGTCAGTATTCAGCTCTAGCACCAGTTTTAGCACCATAAGAATAATTGTTCAACGCTAACTCTAGCTGCCAGACCATTAGAGGGGTCTTCGTTCTTCAAATAAAACAGCTTTTCACCATTGGAATCTTCATTCTGCACCTACACTTTCAGACTTCAGGCTATCAGACTGTTAGAGATTCTCAATCAGCACCTGTACACTGCTCACAGGCTGTGGGCATTCCTACCTATCAGCAGCAGGCCCTCAGTCGCAGTAGAACAATGGTCTGTGTTCAAGCGGAGCTCTGCTGTGTGCGACCATAGTTACGTGTCTTCATTAGTAATACACACCGTCTCCGCTCCCCCGGACCATCCCTCTCATCGCTCCTGCTCTCGCCCGCTCTCCCTCCGCGGTGTCTATCACCGATGCTCGTATTCTGGCCACAGGGCCAGTAATATCCCTCCTCCCCTCTCTGGTGCCTCTCCTCGTTACTGGTTGTGGCTGGCACTCTGTAAGCAGTTTCATCTCCTCCTGGGCTCAGTAAAGACGGCGTGTTTCCTCTCTGCACCGACATCTGAGCGAAGCCCAGGGCTTCTTGCAGTGTGCTGGTGGAGAATGTGGGATGGCTTCTAGCTCTGTCACCCTGAACTTTAACAAGCATTTTCTGCTTTTTTTATTTGCAGCTATTAGTACTAAGGCAGCTAAGGCCTTGCTTTTCTCCCAGAAGTAATGAAGCATGCCAGCTAATAACTTCTTTTGTGGCAGGGAGGCAGGGCGCCAGTATACGTACCGGCATGTAGATGTGTGCAGGTACCTGTGTGTGCGTGCGTGCCTTGTTGCGCTGTGAATGTATGGGCCTGTGCATATATATGTGTGTGTGTGTGTGTGTGTTCATCCGTGAGTGTGTGTGTTTCTGTGTGTTTGTCGGTATGTAATTGTATGTAGTTGTGTGCGAGTTTAAATGTGTGTATTTCTATTGACTCTCCTGCTTGAACGATGCCTTGCTTTCATCATGACCCCACCCCGCCCACACACACACACACACACACACACACACACACACACAGACACACACACACACACACACACACACACCTGACATTCCCTGGCTTTACCCTTTAAAAAAAAGATTAGCCTCCATTTAATTATCACTCTATTCCCTGATGCCCATTCAATGCAGGGGCACGATACTACATAGGTTTAAACTCTGATCACATGGCCAGTAGAGGTGCCCCACACCCACTCTCCCCCCGTGGCCCGACCGCGATGACATCACAAACTGCCGAACATCACCATTCGGCACGGGTGACTGGAGAACCCATTGATCCTGCACAAAGCGCAGAAAAAACAAAGTCTGTTAGCGTCCGCAGCTACAGAGGCGAGAGTGAAAGAGGGAGGGAGGGAGGGAGAGGAGTGGGAAAGGCTGACAGCATGAAAAATGAGCCCTTCACTCGCGGGCCCTGATCAGCGCGAGGAGCTAATTCAGCCACTCCGGACTGATGGGCGATAAGCACTAGACTGCTCCGCGCTTCTCCTCTCCCCCTCTCTCGGCGCACGGACCCTGGCTTCAGCCAGGTGAACTGCCACTGCAATCTCACAGTCATGCCTTCTCTCCTGCCACCAGAGAAAACACTTTGCAATGATTTTCTATCCTATTTGCCCACGGTACATGATTCAGCCCTGCCTGGCTGCATGCTCATCTGAAATGCTTGGGTTTGTGTGTGTGCGTGTGTTTATGTGTGTGTGTGTGTGTGTTCCTATACAAATCGATAACATGTACACAGAAACAAAACTGCCCACAATGTATGTTAATTCCTGCGTATCTGAGATAATCTCTCACTCTCCCACACCGTTCTCTTGGTCTGGAGAAGTCCTTTTTCAAAGATTTGTTTTTATTTCATATGAGTCAAGGCTCTCTGAGTAAGCATCCCATAAAAGTCATTTTCTCTTTTCTGTCTGTTTTGCATACATTTTTGTAACAGGGCTTTAATTAAATTAAATTAATGGAAATTCTTACTGTGAACCAACAGTGGATATGTTAATAAGCTGAATTCAATCCACAGATCAGCTCCACCGCAAACGTACATACTTTGCGCACGGACTCTCTAATTGAGTCACAGAGTAATTGTTTACTTGCGTTTATCTGTTTCGGTATGGATTAAAAGCTTAACAGCTCTCTCTATTTAATACTGCCTCCTGATGCAGTCTCCGGCAGGGCACCCTTTCTGTCCTAATGCGAAGATAGGCCGAGGTAAGGGTAGCTTGAGTGCGGGATAACCCATGAGAAGTAACCCACTGTAATGTGGCCAGTGTATACGAGCTGAGTAAAGCTCTGTCCTATTTCTGCCCTTGTCTTTGTTCACGTCTTTGACGCCCGGCAGTTTTCGGCACGTGCTGCGCTGGCAGAGCCCGGGAACTCTCTGTCGCAGTCCTGCACGCGTGGGCAAGCCTGTCACGCATTGAGAGGAACCCACTGGCACGCTGCTCTTACACAACTTTCTTTCTTTTTTGTTCCCTGCCTGGTTTTCCGTTGTCTATTCAACCCCTCGCACACTTTAGAGTTTTGCTTAATTTACATTAGCGCAGTTAAGCTAGTAGTTTGTGACCCAAAGTACGTTCTGTAGGGTTGTGGTTGACCACCGGGACTTTTACCCCCCAAAACGAATTTAAAAAAAATTCAATTTAGGAAAAATGGAGCTACGTTTACTTCTAAAGTGTATGTATAACATGGCCTACCCACGTCAACAAAGATCCTAGACTGGCAACCAACGACCTTATGCCTTTGATTCAAGTTTTATTCAAGGACCAGTACAGTGCAGATTGTCATTGATTTAGTATAAAGAGTATCAGTCTGTTTAGGCGGTTTGATTGATTAGTGAAGTGCTTTGTCCATTACTGTCACCTGTCCTTCAGCTTTCTTGCCCTGTCCCCAATTTCACCCCTCTGCGCTGACCGATCGGCTCTCTTCTCTCTTGGCTGTGTTGAGGTGATCAATAGCACTTTGGACTAAAATGATTAAATGTGACCCTCTTTATCACTGCCCTCAAGGGAGCTCTCTATCGTTCTCTTTGTCTCTCTCGCACAGACACAAACACGGACACTCTCACTCTGAACGTAACGAAGGTTCTCGCTAACACTAACCGGCTTATCCTCTCCGAGGGTGGCTAGTGGAGAGGAAGAGAGGGGGTGAGGATGAAAATGGGGACACGGGCTCCCTCCGAAACTCTTTCTTTTTCATTTCAAGCTGAGGGGAGCAATGTGAAGTACATTAGGAAATTCCCTACTGTCCTCTCTTGGGGGACATATTCGTGATGTCCTGGAGTAGCTTTCGGTTGGTGTCAACAGAAACTGCGCACGTCTCCCGGGAGGAGGGTGAGTTCACAGGAGAGACAGTCTCTCGCCCTGCCCGGGCCAGTGCACACACTGCCAGAAATCAATTGGTCTGAAAAGGACTACCATGCAGAGTCCTTCCATGTCTATCCTGAAGAGGAGAAGGCCATAGCAGATTGGCTGAGGGCCAAGCAAAAGTCAAAGTTGCTCCAGTGCAGCCCTGAGCGTGCATGCACCATCTATAGTGGTGTGAAAGGGCTACACAGTGTCTCTCTCCCAGCATCAAATCTGTCTTGCTGCTTTGTCGATGGATATCCTCACTTCTGGCTTACAGCAGCTATTCTCATGGCAACCCATATATAAACGTGAAGTTTCCCCCGTAACTTATCATTTCTCATACCTCTGCACATTCTCCACCCTTGTCAGATCTTAATTCTCGCCTCCGTCAGGTCTTTCCGCGTACAGTATCTCATCCATCACAGGGAGCTAGATGTAGACCCTCACCAGACAGCTGTTCATCAGCAGACGGACAGAAGTGAAACGCCGTCGTGAATTGCGCGCGCACACACAAACACAGACTCACACAGACACACGACACTGATGCACACCCTCTCAGTATACACACTCCCTCGGGGTTGGGGACATCTGTATCATTTTTCTTGCACTCCAGTCACGATAATGGGAAACTGTTGTTGCCAGTCTCTGCCTGTCCCTGAGCAGTATTATAGTGGTTGTCACCGCTGCTTCCTCCCCCCTTAGACCAAGGATGAGGCATGTGAAGTTCAGGGCTGAACCTTAGACTGAGCTCATGTTGAGAAAGTTGTCATTCTGAAATGACTGTGAAATGCTTAACTGTTCTGGTCACCACCCTCTCATCTACCACCCTCTCATTCAACAGTTTGCATTCTGTATTTATCATTCTTTCAGAGTGATTTATACAAATGGGTGTTCTCAAACATCAATTAAACGCCAAGTCCTTCTCTATACAAATCAATGTGGAACAGCATCGACAGTTCATTAACTTGTCAAAAGTAAACACTTTTCTCCACTCTAGCGGGAGCTGGCTGTGGGGCTGCATGAGCACTGACTGAGCATTTCCCTCCGCAGGGCATATGACTACCAGCGTGTCCCGGCCTCGCTGACCCCTGTCCTGCACGGGCCCAGCCCGGCCAAGCGCTCCCGCACCTCTTCCTCCGGCCTGCGACGGAGCAGAGACAGGATTCCGTCCAAGAGCAGCACACGGCCCGGCTCGTCCAGCTCCAGCAGGTCCAAGTGTGAGACACGGGCGGCGGACTTGGGGGGATGTGGACAGGTGGTAATCCTGCTCAAGCGTGCTGTGATATTGGCACAAGGACTCAAACAAGGCTGTAGTTCACCCCTGGGTGCCAGTAAGATTGTCTTGTTAAAGACAAGACGAGGAGTATTTATGTTTGTGTGTGTGTGTTTGTGTGTGCATGTGTGTGCGTGTGTGTATGTCCATGTAAGAGGGAGAGTTTATGGTGGTGTTTGTGGGTGAAGGTGTGCGCTTATGAATTTGTATCAGAGTGTCTGCAAGTGAAGGTGCTTATAGGAGCAGGTGTGTGTGTGTGTGTGTGTGTGTGTGTGTGTGTGTATTAGTGTGTTTGCTGTTGAAGGTGCGTGTGTGTGTGTGTGTACATTAGTATGTTTGCAGGTGAAGGTTTGTGTGTGTGTATATGAGTATGTTTGCAGGTGAAGGTTTGTGTGTGTGTGTGTATGAGTATGTTTGTAGGTGAAGGTTTGTGTGTGTGTGTGTGTGTGTGTGTATGAGTATGTTTGCAGGTGAAGGTTTGTGTATGTGTGTGTGTATATGAGTATGTTTGCAGGTGAAGGTTTGTGTATGTGTGTGTGTATATGAGTATGTTTGCAGGTGAAGGTTTGTGTGTGTGTGTGTATATGAATATGTTTGCAGGTGAAGGTTTGTGTGTGTGTATATG
>JAOYSI010063549.1:38772-58553 GCA_025775065.1 Hiodon alosoides | reverse complement strand
CCCCCCCCCCCCCCCCCCACCCCCCCCCCCCCCCCCCCCCCCCCCCCCCCCCCCCCCCCCCCCCCCGCCCCCCCCCCATATTGAGGATATGTTTCCCCCAATATATAATTACGGCTCTGATGTGAAGCTTACTGGGTGCTTTATGTGACCCCTCACCACTGGAGAAAGACCTGAACAGGTTACATAAGCCCCATTCCTACAGACAAAGCATTTCCGTGGTCTTCCCATACAGTCCTGCATCCTGCACATTACCACTAACCTGGGCCTAAATCTCATGAATAACATGACTTCGTTACTAGGTCTGCTACAGGTAACAGATTTACGGGTTCGCCCTACCCCAGGTCTGTTTACACAGACAACAATATCGGTAAAAAGATGTCTCACTGCCAGGAGGCCCCTTAGCGCCGGAGTTAGACCTGAACAGGTATCACTTACATACATGCCTACTGGCCCTTGTGGCCCCTCGGAACCTTCTTTCCCTGTGAAACCCTGGTGGAGAGAGGGTCACGTGCGTCAGATAAATTACATAAAAAACAACAAACACCCTGGGACACGTACACATCCACACAAAGCCATGCACACCCACAAACACACAAGCTTCGGAAAGCGAACGATCCACCTGTCCTCAAAGATTAAATATCATTCATCGTAAGACAACGCTAAAAATCTTTTAGCACCATTTTTCATTTGAAAAAGAAACAGCATACTTTACAGGCCTCTCCTTTACTTTACAGGCCTCTCCTCAGGCAATGCAGGCTAAGGCATAGCAGAAGAACTTCACATAGCAAAGAGCTTTAGCCAGTAAAGGTGTATGCTACTTTTCACTTCCAAACTGTACGATTGGGTGACTGTAGGTGTCCCTACTGCAATCCTGACTTCTGAGCCTCTTCCACATCGGATATCTGTTAATTTTCTGTTCATTCTCGGACCATGCTTGGTCGTCCCGCCCCTACCTGGGCTCAGTGGGAAACTCACCCTCTCCCCTGGTGGCCCGGGATTGCCTTCTCGTCCTGGTCTTCCTGGTGGACCCTGTCAGGAAATTCAAGACTGCTAGCTTAATGCTAGGGCCTACATCGGTAAAGACGGGTAAAAACAGTATACCATGTACATGAATTCACTGTACCATAAGGAAATCTGCTAAGTAAATGAACAGCAACATGTCTGTAGGATTTACAATGCCTTCATGTCACATGATCTGGGGGTAATGCCATCCAAGTCGTTACCTTGCCACTGGCCTTTGGGCAGACTGAGAACCTTGTCACATGATATCTCATGATATCTCATGATTTAGATATCCTAGGCACTGGAAACGATAATGTGGTGAAAAAGGGGGTGATGGGTGGCAAATGTCTTTCGTTTTACGATGCGCCCTGGATGTCACCACTCGGTTGACAAAATAAAGTCAGAGAACGGAGAATGCGTGCGACGGCTGTTACTGATGGACCTACCACAGATCCAGGAGGACCTCTCTGCCCCGGCTCTCCAGCCAAGCCCTGAAATCCCTACAGAGAGGGAGTTTGAGACAAAAATAACTCATGTGAACGCCCAATCAATAAATGGCAATAAATGAAAATAAAAAATGTGTTGGACTAAGCAGTTTATCTCAGTTACACTAAAACAAACACGCTGGGCGGTTTGTTGATTAAATTCTTTAGCTGATTACTCGACTGATTAATTGCTTTTAAAAATGGGGCTAGATTCTATTTTCGCTGCACTCTGATGTATAATATGTGATGTAGCCGTGGGTTCACAGTTAATTAGTCTTCCCAAACGTGGGCTGGGTTGTACTTTATCCATTTTTTACTCAAATCGACAAAAATGTATATATTATAACAAATATACATCTTTCTTCTTTTGTCAATTTGTTATTAATAAATAATATTAAAATCTTATTTAGGGTTAACAAACACATTCACATTAGTCATATCAAATTCTGTAAAATTAATGTAAAATGGCTTTATTTTCCCATGACTGAGATGTGCCAGGAGAGTTAATCTCACTGCAAGATATTGTGCTTTTCCTGCTATAATTAAGTTGACATTTGTCCTTCAACCATAAAGGGATTTCAGAACTCTCTGGAGCCCTAATCTCAGGGCTGCAAACTATATTTACCTTGAGTAATTATGAGTAATTGAGTTTTTACGTAATTCTCTGTCACTAATACTGCATTGATTTGTGTCTCAATTCCATTAGCTTGAGTCACTCTCCACGGTGATACCCCATGTCTATAATAGACTGGGCTACTTAGTTGCGGCTGAGGTTTTTTTATGAGTCCGCTGTCATGGCGACAGGGCCCTGTCTGTGCCCCCAGGCGACCGGGGTGTAGTAGAATGTAAACTCTGTAGCTGACATCTCTCAACGCACTGACCTTGTTGTCCCATCAGACGAATGCTGGCTTTATGTGCTTGCATGAACCGTTAGCCACCCATTTGCTGCGAAATGGCCTTTACCTTGTGTGCTGTGGGTGAGTAATGGCCCTGTCACATAGCTGATGGACGTATCATGGCCCCTTAGGGTAGCTAACAACAATAGCCCTAAGAAAATAGTTGTAATAGGTGTGAAACTTCTTTGACATTTCCTATCGTGATCGCTCAGGTACCTGGTGGCAAACGATTGTTTTACCGTGATAATGCCAAAGCAGATCCTGCCTGTGGTCGTGAGTGCTTTCACGGCAATCAAACGTGTATAGCCTGCTCTTATACGTGTATTCTAGTCTGTTCAAAAGCGTGACGTTTGTTCGCGGTACAGAAGAAGTCCTCCCGAATAAAGTCTTTGATTCTCCATCGAAAACCGGTGCACCCCGCAAAAAGACATCGCATGTGGTCTGCGTAGCAGGCAGTCTCTGAGCTGCAGTAAGCGACCTGCGTGGACGACGCTGCAGCAGTGAAATGACCGAGCAGTGAAAGCCCGGCGTTAAAGCCCGGCAGTAAGTCTTAAGTTTTGGTCACGTTTTAGCCGCGCTTTTGTAGTGCTGTCGCCGTTTTTTAATGTTTGACAGACCAGGTGCTAGGCTGCTTGCCGAAAGCGTTACATCTAACATCATCTGAAGGCACATCAGTGGTCCCTGGAACCTCTTTAAAGTTCTAGTTTGAAAGTCCCACCACATCGAAAGCAGAGGTCCAGACAGAAAGCATTAACACTTGACAACATGTCAACTATCCTCTTTCATTACATCATTGCAAAGGTTCATACTGCCATTCATGGTCACTATCAATTACAATTGAATGAAATAAACTATGTTACCCTAAACATCCACTCACAGGTGTTTTTCATGCATATGAATGCTTACTGATGTAATGACTGGCATCTTGTCATGCTTATGAACATGTTACATTACAGAATTCATTGTTTTCTTTTTTATGTTGAGAGGAAAACCCGCTCTGTTGCACACCTGCACCAGAGCAATGAATGGTACTCACTTGGGCTCCTCTACTGCCAGAACTTCCCAATGACCCAGGAGATCCCTGAGACAGGAAAAAAAAACAGTCAGCACAAACCACACACTAACATGAAGCTCACTACACAGACCACACACACTGACACAAACCACACACACTCACACTCACACGCTCACTACACAGACCACACACTCACACACAGTCACACACACTCACACAGACCACACACACTCACACACACTCACACAGACCACACACACACAGACCACACACACTCACTACACAGACCACACACTCACACACGCTCACACACTCACACACACTCACACAGTCACACATACTCACACGCTCACTACACAGACCACACACACTCACACACACACTCACACAGACCACACACACACACTCACACAAACCAGTGTGTGTGGTCACACACACTCACACACTCACACAGACAACACACACTCACACACACTCACACACACACTCACACACACTCACACACACACACTCACACACTCACACACACTCACACACACACTCACACAGACCACACACACTCACACAGACCACACACACTCACACACACACACTCTCACACAGACCACACACACTCTCACACACACACTCACACAGACCACACACACTCACACACACACTCACACAGAGACACACACACACTCACACAGACCACACACACTCACACAGACCACATACACTCACACAGACCACATACACTCACACAGACCACACACACTCACACACACACTCACACAGACCACATACACTCACAGACTCACACAGACCACACACACACACACATACTCACACAGACCACACACACTCACATGAAGCTCACCACACACACTCACACAGATCACACACTCGCACAGACCTCACAGACACTCACACAGACCACACACACACTCAGACAAACCACACACACTCACTCACACAGACCACAAACACTCACACAGACCACAAACACTCACACACATTCACAAAGACCACACATACACACACTCACACTCACACAGACCACACACACACTCACATGAAGCTCACCACACACACCACACACACACTCACACAGACCACACACACTCACACAGACCACACACACACACTCACACACTCACACAGACCACACACACACACTCACACACTCACACAGAACACACACACACACTCACACAGACCACACACACTCACACAAACACACACACACTCACACAAACCACACACTCACACAGACCACACACACACTCACACAGACAACACACACACTCACACAGACCACACACACACACACACACACTCACACAGACCACACACACACTCACACAGACCACACACACTCACATGAAGCTCACCACACACAATCACAAACACACACTCACACAAACCACACACACTCACACAGATCACACACTCGCACAGACCTCACACACACTCACACCGACCACACACACACTCACACAGACCAGACACACTCACACTCACGCAGACCACTCACACTCACATGAAGCTCACCACACACAATTATACAGACCACACACACACACAAATGACAGACACTCACACAGACGACACATACTCACATAAAGACTTTTACAAATGAAACAAATATTCACTCAGACGTGAGTGACGTGACTCACATGAAGATCGCATAAATGGAACACACAGAGCTGGCACTCAGACACATTCCCTCCCTCTCTATTACACAAACAACAAACTTAAAGACACAAACTGTTGTTCATGGTGTGCATTTTATTACGGTCTGTGATTGAACTTTACGTTTCAACATTGCACCATTTACGTTTCCTTGCACATAGTGCTTTAGTGATTATGTTCATAGGAATTATTACTTAGATGCATTTTTTGATAATGCATATGGCTAATTTCCGAAATGATACATTCCTGATATCTTTGAAATTAATAATGAATTAACATAAACACACAAGCCTGTATAACCCTAAAGGCCTGTTTTACAGAGGGTTACAGAGGACAATATCCCAGAGCCTACTCCCTGAATGAAAGAATTAGAATAACCAGAGATGCCCTTTGCAATTATGCGGGGCAGACAAAGATGGGACAGGGTAGGCATTGCCAGGTCACATGAGGGTTTTTAAGTCTGATGGCAGACTCCCCTGCCCTCCTGCTCTCAAACGGGCCCCTCACAGGCCAGACTCCAGTAACGACCAAACAAACTAACTCTTTATTGGTTCTCCTAACTTCAAAGCAAGGACGTCCACGGACACAACACATGCTTCCCGTTTCTGCCAAAAAGCACACGAGCCCATTAGCAGCTCCCTGGGCAACATGTTTCTGAAAAGCAAAGAAAAGGGACACAGCGGACACTTTGCTTGCAGGCGTTCCGCCCATCCTTGAGTCGGCAGGTGGGCCCCACCGCTTCTCCTCCCGCCCTAGGTTATGTTACTGTGACCGGAGACGGGATGAGGACGCGCGCACAGCGGTATTCAGGGTATGAGAATATATAGAATGGGAACCTGTGTACCAGGCTTTCCTTCTGGTCCCTCACTCCCTGGCAAGCCCAGTGCACCCTGCAACACACAAAACACAGAGGTGCACACACACACATATACACACACACGCGGGTCAACGTGATCGCGGTCTGAAAAACGTGAACGGAAATGCATCGCAATCAGGTGGCACACCGTAACACACTACTTAAGATGAAATACCATAGGATGAAAGAGAGGTTTATAGAAATGACTTTGGAGTACTTAAATAGGAGCTTATGTAAATGAAATAGTCAGCCCTGGAGTTGTGGAACTGGAGTTCATAAGAATGCATGAAAACCCCATAGTGATCGACAGCAAAGCAGACCCACACTATGTATTTTCAAACTTCTTCAAATACAAACCACCTCTAGAATATACTCCAAAGTTGTTATTATTATGAATATAAAATAATGAATGTTATTTCACCAACAATCAGAAAAGATGAGCATTAACACTCCCGTTTCAAATAAAAAAATTGTCTGTTGTGAACAGATGTCAGGGTAATTTTGGATGTTGCTGGATGTTATGCTAATCCGTATACAGATTTACATAATTAAGGTGTCATTGCGCCTGCTAATTAGGGCCCCGGTACAATTCCGTCTCAGTTTGTGGATGGCAACGCTTGAGAAATCGAGCATTATAGTGTGGCCTCACCACGGCTGTGCACACTTTTAACTATAAGCCCATGAAGGCATTCCGTGGCCAAACGATAAGGGCTTTTTTAATGGATCACTCTGGTTTGAAGAGGAACGTTTACCGAGCGCCTACTTGTCATCTCCTTGTTTGACATACACATACATTCCGAAGACCTGCATCAGGTTTTCAAACTCCTTACCGGTATCCCAGGTATACCAACGAGACCTCGTTGTCCCATGCGACCCTGGGGAGATTTACAGAGATCGATGAGTGAGAAAACACACTGTCCGCTTAAACAGAGAAGTCGACCGGAACTGTGGGATTAATTCCTGTTCTTCGCTAGTTATGTCACAACCCAGCTAACCTAAAACATTCTAAAAACGCTAATATGAGGACATTGCAGAAATGCAGCCATTTTGCCACAATGCTACATAAGCGTGAAGCGAGAATGTTTGGAGCGCACACTGAGACCTTTCTGGGAAATCCCATGCACTTTATTTGCGGCTTGACTTTCTAAGGCAGCGCTGAAGGAGAAAGGCCAATCGATAGCCATGCGTTGGACAGGATGACAGTCACCTGAGGTCCTTTGGATCCGGGTTTACCAATGCGGCCATCAGGTCCTCTGTTCCCCTGAAAGACAACAGATAGGCACGTTAACAGTGGGCTGTGAGAAACATGGCTTAGCCCAGAGGGACCAAAGAAACAGTGAAAAAATGGTTTACAAATAGGGATAGTAATCTAACACCAAAGCACTCTGCTCTGATCGACACCCACATGGTTAATATGAGAACCCACTAAAGCACCATCAACAAACACAATTTGATAGGTAGGTTTCGCACATCTGCAGTTCGGAATGCATACTTCCTTACGTAAAGCCGTAAAGGGCAGGGGGCTATGGTGCGTAACGCCCCGTTTAGGGGCCAGTGGAAGTCAGTGCTGGGTCAAAGGAAGCCATAACAATCACAGAGCTGCACCCAGATATTTTTACATTTTGTAAACTTTGTAAACTCAACAAAGAACAAAGAACTTCATGAGTTTATTTTAACAATTTAATAGATATTTTCCCCCAACTGCCAGTTTTTATTTTTAACAGATGGCAGTCTGAGAAGGCTTTGCTTTGTGCAGCAAAAGCCAATTAAGTAGGCAACACATAATGCCGTTTATGACCTTTTTATGACATTGTCGCAAAATTATTTCAGTGACTATTATTAAAGAGGCTTAGAACATAGACACCTGCTAAACATGAAGTTATTTTTTTTTTTACAAAAAGCTCTGTCTCTGGAAATGTGTGAGATTTTTCAGCAGGGAATTGCCATTTTCCATCAAGTATTTTCTACAAAATTCTTTCTATGTCTGGTATGAAAACGATCTATATATGATTGTGTTTTTGTACTTGTGCTTTCAAAAAATTCAAACTAGTGACATTTCTGTCTACACCAATGATAAATCGGTTAATTAGCTTCAGAATCCACCGCCAGAAAACATCTGTCAGGCAAGTAAGACCCTTCGGTTTGAAATACAGGCAATCCCGCTACCTGTCCCCTTCCCTGTTAACCAGCAACCAGTCATCATGGCATGCCTCTGACCTTTGACCCCACTTTTCCAACTTTTCCTGGGGGACCAGCCTCCCCGTCTTCACCCTGCGGAGTAGACGCATTTTCCGGGTTAAATTACAATCTTGCGCTGTTTCCTTCCATTACAGAAGAGATTTTCAAAAGTCGCACACTAAAAATAACTCTCTCCTGTCACCTGGAGGAAACGCACTGATCACAGACCACTCTGCAACGGGAACCCGCCACCTGAAGGTCTAAACCCTTTTACCAAAGCGCACGCTAACAAAGACGCCATGAAAAAGGTTGTGCCGGCAACGTGGCGACGCAGCGGAGGAGGCTTGGGTTGTTCTATTCTCTTCACACAGCACGGTCACCGTCAACCTCTGAAGCAATCTTTCTGTCATTTTGGCACCGTATCAGTGGCCTTATACGGGCTGAGAATAACAGCTCCACTGGGGCACGTGGCGTGGCAGACTAAAGGTTCCGGCTCCTTCCGCTGGCTTGGACGTGTACCTGGATCCCGTTGGTGCCTGGCTGACCTTTCGACCCTGGAAAACCTGGCAAGCCATTTGGACCTCTCTCGCCCTGAGGACCTATGATGCCCGGAGGACCGCCGGCACCCTAAAAACGACGAGACAGAAAATGTCTTTTATAAAGAGGCAGTTTACTGGGGGGTTGGAGCTAATGCACAACATGGATAAAATAAACAAACCTTTGAGCTTTGAGCTTTTGGAAGTCAGATAAGGTTTATTTGTAAGGGGCATTGCCGCACATAAAAATCTACAAAGAAACAAATGCTTAGATATGCAATAACACTGTCACTGGATAATATGATTTGTCTCCTGGCTTTAAGATCCATCACTTTCATGCCAAAACCACATTGCTTTGTGTCTCATCCATTAGGGTAGGGGTCTGGAAACAGGAATTGTTACCCCTGAGACCCTCACCTTGTCCCCTTTCGGCCCTGGGTCCCCCATGTCTCCCTCTGGCCCTCTGGTACCCTGAGCAGGCAGCAGAGGTCAGACAGATTTCAGACGGAAGTCAGACAGAAGACGGACAGAACGGCAAGCATTGTGTTCTCAGTGACAAGAGTGCAGGAATCAGTGGCTTGGCCTTACTCTGTTCCCTAAAATCCCCTTCGGACCTTGCGTTCCCAGGGCACCCTTAGAAAGAGAGAAATAAACAAGTCATATCACTAATAACGGCCTTCAAATGGTTTAATGCGTATGTTCGCAGAATCTCAGACTGACAGCAGCGCTGGTAATTGAACCGTTGCTCAGGAGCAACCTCCTCAGATGAGGTCAGCTGGCAGCTTCATTACATTTTTTCGGGTCTATGACAATTTATCACCAACAGGCCGTGACCAATCACCAGCAATTCTACACTGATTTATTGTTCCTTACTAACCAGCAGCCTTGCCCCAACTTGCAGCTTCTTATTTTACTAAACCTGAGATTTTTTTTGGTTTTTTTAAGAACGCCAGAATAAAAATAAGAACGCCTGAAAAAAATAATAATAAGGTTAATAAAAAAGATATATTTTGTTGCCATAGCCAATCATCTTTCTGGCACTGCTGCAGCCCCTGAACACAAGAGCAAATTCAGGAGTCAGGGGGTAAAATGTAATGAAGAATCCAGTCTGGGTGTCTGCGCCGGCTGGTGAAGGACACAGCGTGGTACATGGTAAGACAAATTGGAGAAGCGTGCGTTTAGTGTTGACTGAACACAGCAGGATGTTTTGTGCATGACGTGCACGTATAAAATAAACAAGAAAAAAAACCCACAAGAGCTTCCCGCAGCCCTTTTAATGTCGCTCTGTTCCTGAGTAATGTAAATGTTTGATCTGACTCATAATTGAAACGTTGACTCTCACCGTTGTATCACACGGTGCAGAGCTTGCTGGATGTTTCGAAAATTGTGCCGCTTCTCGGGTTAAAGCAAACTTGTTGTGAATTTTGTCGGCGATCAATTGTCGATGACTTACTGTCTGTGATGACTTGTTGCGATGAACTGTTGCTAGTGATGTCAAGTGTGTGACGGACTAATGGGATACCTTACATTTCTTCAAATCAAGTACCAATCAACTCTTGTTGAATTAGGAAAAGGAGGGACAGACATGTCGATATATATATATATATATATATATATATATATATATATATATTTCATATGGAAATGAAGCCTTGGACATCCTGTTCCATTTGAAGCCAATGGGACAACTTTATGCTGGGGTTGGGGGATTCCTTATTTCAGACAAGGGACACAACTGGGTACCTACGCACCAGGGTCCTGAACACAGAGGTCAGTGGTGCGACAGCTTTGCGTCTCTCCCTGACGGCCACCTCCTAATGTTCCCCTCTGAGCGGCGTCCGTGCCGTCATTCCACGTGACCCGCTCAAGGGCCGACATGAACTCATCGTACTGACGTAACCCTGCCCCAGCTTCAGAGACGCTATTCGTTTGCCTTCTTTCAGCGCGTAAACAAAAGAACAGGTCTTAAAAGATTACATACTCTGAGGAGGGAGCGACACAGCCAAGAGGAGCTGTTAAATTAGACCAAATGTCCACCGGCAGATTTCTGGATCAAAGCTAGAATTTCATTTAGATGCAAACCAGATGGGCTTTTGGTTTCTTATTTAAAAATAAATAAATAATTGTGTCAGTCTTAAATGTCGTGTCAATTCCCATGTTTTTGAACGGTCTTTCTTATCTTGTACTACAAACTGCGAAAGAGGCCGCCCTCCACTCGTCCTTCTTTTTGAGGAAAAACACAGCAGTGAAAAGGTCCTGTGAAGGATTATCACCGAACCGACGAGGGACTTGTGAGGGACAGGTAGAGCCCAGGTCAAAGTCAAAGTCCCCAGAGGAAAAGCTAACAGTGGGGGGAAGAGGAGTTGAGATAGTGCCAGCAGACAGGGGCTGAGCATGAACAACCTGCCGTATATGATAGTGCTGAATAAAGGGCTGGCCCGTGTGTGTATCGGAGGGGACTAAATCTAAAAGTGTGAGCGCAGTCTCTCCACTTCACTCACCATGGGCCCTTCGAACCCGGCTTCCCCCCTGGCCCCCGTAGGCCCCATCACTCCCTGGAGAGCACAGAAAATTCAGACTTACAACTCATTCCCAGCGGATTTCAGCGGCACGTGCAGACCATTTTACCCATTTTACTAATATAATATACATAATATATAATAACAGCCAAATATTACCGTCATTGGATCGGTCAAAAAATAAGGGTGGACGGCATCCACCTGAGTTTCTCCCTGAGTCTAACACTGCCTTAGGACCCCACCCAATACTTTTATTCTGCTCTGAACGCCAATCAGCTTGAATTAACAACGGTAGATGTCAGCTTTGCTAGCTGGGTATCGTTAGCATCTCATTGGCATGTCACAATCTTGATGGTCTCTCCACTGTGTAAAACGACCTAATTCCTATTATGATACGGCAAATCATTTATGCTACATTTACTCTGAAACCAAGAGTGATTGGAAAACAGTCATTAACATTCCCATTGAGCAGACTTTTAGAGGTGAACCTTTCTCAGACAGCTAATATCACACATTGCAGTAAAACCATATCTTCTCCACCGCAACTGCAGAGTGGTGTCCTGACTCTTAAGCAGAAGCAGATACAAACTACATTTTTTGTTTCACTAAACAAAGGTGCCC
The DNA here is from genome assembly GCA_025775065.1 of Hiodon alosoides. Classification (NCBI taxonomy): domain Eukaryota; kingdom Metazoa; phylum Chordata; class Actinopteri; order Hiodontiformes; family Hiodontidae; genus Hiodon; species Hiodon alosoides. The sequence continues at coordinate 46,771 of JAOYSI010063549.1, read as the reverse complement.
TTTTACTGGGCTGAAAAACACTTGCATGATTCTTAATCGTCGTACGCCACAAAGCCCTTAATAAAGGAGCCCAGATGGAAAGTGGTTGATGGTGAGACAGCGGACGGGCTCATCTGGCCACATGAAAGTCTAGTAACTTCTCATGTTTATTTAACACTTCACAGAGATGTCTCGGAAACACGAGGTATTGCGGGTGATGGGCTTCTGGGGCGTTTAAATTTTCCTGCACGTGCGCCTTGACTGTGTCCATCGCAGGTTTCAGTTTGATCCACTGTTTCCGCCTTTCCCTTTCTTGGGGAAAATGTGTTACTAGTGGTGAGAAGCTGCCCAACTATCAATGCCTTCTTCCAAACGTTTCCCAAACGTTTCCCCATAGCTCAAACCTAAGTGGAAACAAGCAGCACACTGTGATCCTGCGTGGGTTTATTAGCAGTCGGTAAACCTACACATATGAGCCATGTGAAAAACCACCGGCCTTCAGAGAGACTTACAGTGTTGCCTTTAGGACCCGGAGGACCCTCCTTCCCAGGCTGCCCCTGGAGAAACATCATTAGGGTGAAAAATTATTGCCCCATAATGCATCCTCTTAGACACTTAGACAATCATACATCTACTGTATTTGGAGACGACCCCGTCCAATAATAGCACTGAATATAACCCTGTATTACACTCCCCCCTGGAAATGTGCGATAAGATATCGTCATTCATCACCCCGCTGTTTACATTTACAGATCTATGACTTACGCCAGATTTATTGATGTCACACTCTTTAATAGCAGAGAGTGAAGTGTCGGTGTGATGATGATGTCATCCCCTGACATCAGCCAGCACAAGGTGAGTCTGGTCTGGGTTATTTGGCTGGCGGATGGAATGTGTGTGATGGAGCAGACTGTTCCAGACAAGCCTGGCGCCTTGCCCACTACACCACCTGAACACTGACCTGAGATGGTTTGTTTTTCATTAAGGCAGAGAACCAGAGAGCCAGGAACTTCAGGACTGAACTTCTCCTGTCTCACAAGCTCCCACAGGGCCAGGGCATTGGGGGGGAGGGGGGGGCTCCCTGGTTCCCTGGTTCCCCCTCCGATGCGGGGCAACGTACTCCCACACTGGGCCTCCAGTGGGTTTACAAAAAACTGGGTTTACAAAAATTCACATATGTGAACGAAGCAAATTGGCCTATTATGGAAAAAAAAAAAAAACAGTCTAATGAATGTACATCTGTCTAAAGAGTGGGCTCCATAAACTAATGGGCGGGGTGGGGTGTAGGCAGGATCGTCTGCAATCGATTTCCAGGCCTGAGCATGCATGCCCAAGGCAATGCGAAGGGATACATCTATTACAGCCTAGCGCAGCGCAATTTCCACCAGACCCGTCAACTATTATTGTGCAGCAAGTCGCATTCAGACCCATTAGCGGTTTGACACCTGCAATTTTCCCCGTGGAGTTTGAGGCTCTTCCTCCTAACAAGGCCACTTTGCTCCGGGCCTGTCAGTACAGCTCGTGGGCACGAGTGGAGCGTAAAGAGCATCTGAGTGGGCTGCTAGAGGGCTCACCTGGCGACCACGGGGCCCTCCAGTTCCGCCGGCTCCCTCTAACCCCTGTGGGCCCTGGTTCAGATAAACAAGAGCGGGAGCAATTCCGTAATTAGGTCACTGCGGGCGGGACTGCGCTGAATCACAAATGAAACCGGTGGAGCGAAGGCATCACATGGCCGTCACACACCTGGGGGCCCTTGGGGCCAACCGCACCGGCAGGTCCTAAATCCCCCTGTGAAGATCAGGATGGAACAAAGTGGCTGTTTAATTGTCGCAGGGTTTTCCAAATGTGCACAGAGGAAGTCTTAAACACAACATGCTTTCAGACGCAAAACAATAAGCCTGGAATAGCGTGCAAGGGTTGTTGGTTTGCAGCCCACTTTTGGGGGTTGAGCCACCTCGACTCACCTGAGAGCCGTTCGCCCCCTGGGCACCGACTCTGCCTGTCAGTCCTGCAGCTCCCTGTACAGTAACACACACACACACACACACACACACACACACACACACACACACACACACACACACACACACACACACACACACAGATTGTTGTCGATGGTGACAGACATAAATCAAATGGTACCATCACAAGGGTCTCTGGTTGACAATGAGGGAGGTGAGACAGTCCCTCCGGCATTAAAACTCACCACTGCCCCCGGTGGCCCAGGTGGTCCATCTGACCCGTAATCCCCCTGAAAAGCAAATATTAATCTGGGCTTCTAAACTGAATCAGAATAAAGGCACAGTGCAAAATCAGATACTGCACAGTGTACTGAATCCTCTCCAGTTGCTCTTGAGGGCAGCAGTGAAAGGTTTTAACCGAAAGCTTTGTTACAGCTCACTATAGCAGCATACAGTCACTCACCTCTGGCCCCGGGGGCCCTTCCAGCCCTTGGATTCCTCTGACACCCTGCGGCCCCTAAAACCCGAAAACCAAAGCATGGAGTATACCTTAAAATCAGTGTCCTCATGTGCAGCTTTTGAATTTTAAGCGCAGGTCGTGTCTGTGACTTGGAACAAACCAATCTATTTCTGCAACTGTACTGTGACTGAACTCTCTATGAACCAACTATTGCAAAGCATTTGTGGCTGTGAGACGAGATGGTGTCTATTGTGAAGACAGTCAAAAAACAATGTCCCACATCACCACATCATCGCCAAGTCACTTTATAAATTGGAAGCCTCAGCCTCAATGAGAGAAACCTCAATGAATGTTGGTTTTACCAATATAGGAGTTACGTCAGTTTGTGCGGCAGAGCAACTGAAAGAGAGATCTGTGCCCTGTTCCTCAACTACAATCTGCCTCTCAACCGCCTCAGTAACTGCCAGTGTCAATTGTACTCTGACAGTGTTCACAGCGGTCAAAACGGGATGACATATGGACTCTTATTAACACTGTCAGAGTAGACACTGATTTAACACTAGTAGTTAACCCCCAGCTGGAACTCACCAGCGAGCCGATGAAACCCCTGTGGCCCGGCTCTCCTTTAGAACCCTGAGAGGAAAACACAGAACTGTGATTTTTAAATAGCCAAAATGATAAGTACTTAATACACATTCAGGAGTACAGGGGGATTTAGATTTTTCTTTGGCATCTAAATTGAATCATGCCTGTTATCACACACAAGTTCATACTTTCTCATTGCAGTTCCTAAATTCAATAAGCTGAGGAGAGTTTGGGTGTTGGAGCTCAGTTAAATTCTGAAGATCTGACCACAAATCAGGCAATCGCTAAAAATCAGAATCTATACAAAGGGCTCGTAACATGATCAAACAATCAGTCAGTTGGAAACAATTCCCATACGGCAGATCTTTATTTTTTATTTTTTCATTGTTCTGCTCTTCACTGAAATTTATTAAAGCAGTTCCTTCTGTTGCCCCCCACTAGGGGGCAACTTAACTCAACAATTGCAATTTTGAAATTGTTGAAGTTTATCAGTATTCATGGCTGGTTCCAGATTTGTTGTCGTTTAAGGAATAAAAAATATTTTTTTTTTCATTATTGCTTGCAATAAAGAAAATATTAGAAAGACCTTCTCTCCAGTTTCCCCATCATCTCCACAAGGGCCCATTTCTCCAATTGTTCCCTAAAACAAGAAAAACACAAACAATCAGAAATCAGAAAAGACTGGACCCAAACACTACACTGAGAGACCTGTGCCCAGGGTAGATCCCAAACCCCAGCTCTCCAACAGAGCGGCGTAAGGGGCTTGATAAAGACTCACTGATTCCCCTCACTCTCTCAGAGAATTACATCTGGCCGTCATGTGGAACCTGACTCATCAGGGAATGCTAAGGAAACCACGTTTCCCTGCGTTTTGTCAATCATCCGCATCTCATTGGATCAGTGATATTCACAGTCAAGCTGGGTGGACGAAATTACGTCCTCTGCCTCTCACTTTTTTTAGTGTGTGTAAAAAGAATACAGAGGTCAAATTAAACTGTCAAGGATGTACATTGTCGAAGGTAAAAGCTGAATTGAAACAATGGAACACCCCCCTCCCCACCTCCCCACCTCCCCAGATGTCAGATGTTGCTGTGTTTCCCATCTCACCTCCTCCCCGGTCTCCCCTGGAGCTGCCGATTCTCCTTTGTAACCACGAGGGCCCTGGCAGACCGTCAGAAAAGACACAGACCTCCTCAACATCACCTCAACAGGATTCAGCAACACAAGTAAACGGGGGCGTCTCGCAATGATCTCAGATCAGATCTAAACCAGACGATGCACGAGCCCATGCAAGAATTAAACCAAACGGGCTTAGCGTGGCTGTGAGCTCCCCGTTGACCAATAATGAGGTTTCATGAGGCTGAAACACTGTTTGAAACACAGGCCTGGCATGAGGCGAGCAGGATTGGCAGTGACCTTAGGGCCTAACCTGTGGCCCGGTTGCGCCCGGCGGCCCCGGCTCTCCATCCAGTCCGTCTTCTCCGTCTTTCCCGCTGAGTCCCACCTTGCCGGGCGGTCCCCTCGGTCCCCGGTCGCCCTGCGGAGCAACGCGGTCAAGTACCCACCCCTCTCCACGTCCCAGTGCTAACAATACTGTATTTGTGTCTCTTGCCCCGCTTGCGATTTGAAACTATTGTCATCTTAATCAAGAGACAAAAAAAGTCTAGTATAAAGGCAAAAAAACTTCATTTTGAATGGTCCATATTATTAGCCTGATGTCACAAACTATAAGCATATGTTATTTTACACTTTTGATTTCAACACAGATAGATTTAGGATAGTGCTAGGACCAATGTGTAATTATGCAACATGTTCTGACATTAATACACTAATAGACTGTGAGGGGAATTTCCATCCCTGCATTCGATAGTTATTTCGATAGTAAGGATTTCACCACGTGTTTTCTCTAAATGCATGTTTCCTTAGCCAGTAAACACAGTCCATACTCCATGCTGCCTATTAAAGAGACTGCTGGATAGCTCTTGCACACATATTTTATTAGGACATAGCCATCACTCAGACACGCACGTGCCCACACACACACACACTCACACACAGATACAGACGCAGATACACACAAACACAGACCACTGCAGGTTAATTATCTGGGTGCCACAAAGGGTTCTACAGAGCACTGGAGTAGAGCGACTGTTTACTGTTGTGCTAAAACCCCCCAGGCAATGAGCAGCAGCTTAAATTAAAGTGTTCTAATTTATCTAAAAATATATAAATAAATAAATAAATGAACACACTATGCTTTTGGTATTCTTAGTCCAAGGAAATTTCATTGGTTAGTTTCTAGCCCTGTGAACTCATTGGAATTAGGGTTCCACAGCTAGTGTTAATATAGTCTAGTGGTTTTAAAAGTATTTAAAAACCCTTAACATTTTACAAACTGTTAAACCAGAAGGATTTCTTTGATTTCTTAGATTTTCTAAAGAAAAAATATATAAATATTTTTTAAATCTAGAATAAAACTGACTTCCAAGTGACAAATGATACACAGACTGACTCGTTAATGAAAGAAAACCCAGGGTCACTTTCCGTGTTAAAAAGAGACTTCACAGCGAAACAGAAGCAGGAGGACAGAAACGGGTCACCGGTTACCATGCTGCCCCTCCAACCCGGGGTCCCGCTCTGCCCAGGGTCTCCGGGTGGCCCCTGCACACAGAGAGAGGGGTGGCAGTGAGCGCGATGGCAGAATCCGGTCCTGCTAAAAACAATCAACATGCGTACTGTTACGGCGCTATGAGGACTGAAATATGACGCTCTGCACCGGGGTTTAAGGAGGGTCAACTGTGCGGCTCCAAACCAGCAGGGGGCGCTCTCACTTACCGGCGGGCCTGGTTTCCCCACCTCCCCCATCGTTCCAGGAGCCCCCTGCTCCCTCTGCAAGCTCATCACAAGAGAGACACCGCTGTCAGTGGCAGACAGAGACAACCCCCACCCACCACCACCCCCACCAATGCCAGTCCTAAACACGGTGCAGTACTTACGGGCCAGCCGGTCTGCAACAACTGGAAAAAGGAAGTTTGCTGCAGGAAGAACAACGCACGTGGATGTGATCGGTCAGTGGACAGACTCTGAGACAATGCATACGGCAAAGTACAAATAATGACAAATGAAAAGAGCCCTCCTCTCCCACCCCGAAACACTTTGGCGTGTGGTAGCGCGCCTGCAATTCAGAAGGCGACGGAAGGTTTCCCTTCATGTGAAAACTCTGCCGCATGCCAGTAAGCGTGCGTGTCGGCCTACCCTGAAGGCAGTCCAATCCTCGGCAGTGTTCCTCCAGAGCTGGACAGAGGGCAGCCCTGGCAGTCCAGGGGGTCCCGGTTCACCCTTCCGTCCCTCACGCCCCTCTGGCCCCCGGACACCCTGCCGTAAACAGCGTCGAGTTTGGAAATTTGGAAGCCTATAGACACCTGCAAACGCTGGCCATCAACATCAGTCAATCTGTCCCACTGCATACACAAGCCACAATGTTCGCCAGACGGTGGTGTCAGCAAACCCAGGAAACTGATTAATGCACGATCATTATTTCTTAATGAATTAAGTTCCCTTATCCAGATTTACGTATACCTTACGACAAATTTGATAACGTCAGAGCTTTTTACATTTGAGTTCTCCAAAGCGGAAAATGGACCTAGCTAAACAGAAAAAAGAACTGTTACACTGGGACTGCGTGTTTTTCGCTACTTGTTGTTATGGAACAGGAGGGATTAGATGGTTTGAGTTGTTCATCGAAGGTTGCTAAAGTGAAACGGGATTCACTGAGACACCTGCAAGCAGTTATAAATGGATCTGGATCTGGCGAGTTTTATGGTTTTTATTATTCATCAAACATTGCCCAAACGTTACCTAAAAGCTGGATAATTATGGCTGTTTGGGCTGTCTTGCAATGTAATATTTTTTTGTTACATTTTTATGAGAAAGCTACAGAGGCTCAAAAATGGGTTAAAAAAAAAAAAGAAAGTTAAATCTGTGAAAAAAAAACAGTTGAGCCCGGTAGCAGAAGGGGTACCGTATGCCACTGGGCAAACTCCTAAGATCCTCCAAACCTTCTCAAATGGGGCTCCTCCTTACCCTGTCACCTTTGAACCCGGGGTAGCCTCTTTCACCGGCACAACCCTGTGGAAACATCCAAGCAGTCAGATTAATAGAATAAAAGTGAGAAAGGTGATACCACATCTTATCCTTATCCACACCGGCCACAGACAATCCAGGGGAATCTCGCGGTGAAGAACCCTACCAAGGGCCTACGTGTGTGGAGACCAGCGAGAGGTGAGACCAGGCCAGGAACGAAGAGAGAGACGGGGAAGAAAATAAGAACGCTGAAAGTTTATGCACCGTCCATTCACAGACTCTGGGCTCAAGTCAGCCTTCCAGGAAACTAAAACAATAGACGAGACTGCTTTTTTTCTGGCTGATACTTCCTAAAAACCTTTTGAAGTCCTTTTTTTTAATGTTGCCTAGCCTGTAGTTTTGTGGGATGAATAAATCTTTTCTTTGCTCTCTCTCCAGTTAAATTAAGCCACAGTGTTTGCAAGGATTTTTAAAACCAATTTCCTTGTATGCATGCGTAATGAAAGCACTTGGAAAAAATATATATATATTTTTTTTTTCCCCCCACAGTTCTCCCTTCTGCTAATTTTAGCGAAAAATCACCAATGATCTCTCGAATATAGAGAATAATAACAGTAAGAACAAACATCACGGCTTTAAGAACAACAAGGCTAAGTATTTCAGCAAATTACCCAAAATGAAAACTGGACTTTCTGCTTTTCTCCCGTGGTCATTTCTGGACTGAGTCAGGAAGCCCTAAATCATGGTAAACTTCTACCTACACAGAGGGAATAAATTCCTCAGATGCCAACGTCCATCAACACGTGGTCCACGACCGTCAGCGGGATACCCTGACCTCGGCAATTGGAGAGAGTCTGAGTCTCGGCCCAAGTCAGCCACAACTGCATTTATTGGCAGCAGGACATTAACGTCCGGTTCTTTCTCCATCTAG